>JAESVK010001325.1:1472333-1494432 GCA_017140935.1 Hamamelis virginiana | reverse complement strand
AGGGTGGGATGCATGTAAAGAATATTACTGTGAACTATCGGGGAAATCCGATGCAACCCACATTAGCGGAATTGGGTTTTTGAAAAAGAAAAGGAGTCGCCACCTTATTTTTAAGGAATAAGGAAACCATAAAAAGTTTTTTTATTTTAATCAAAACAAAACAACTCCATATTCAAGCATGTCTCTACACCATTTTGTTAGACAAAAGCTAGTGTTTTTTAAAACCTTAGTTAAAAGGTATGAACGACTAGGGTTTTTTAAAAATCTAGTTGAAAAATAAGAAAAGACTACTATTCCTAGTGTTTTATAACACATTTTTGGAAAGAAAAGACTAGTGTGTTATAAAACCCTAGTGTTTTATAACACACTAGTCTAGTATTTAAAAAACCCTAGTCTTTTCTTTCCAAAAATGTTTTTACTCATACGGTCATACCCCGCCCACGCCCCTTTTCATTTCCCTCGTAAATCAATCCTAAGCCCACCCCTCTCTCTCTCCCCGACTGACGCCACGCGCCCTTGCTCACTGCCGTGGCTATAGATGCCGGTCGTCGATCTCGTGTCGCCTCCTCGCCGACCGTCTTCTCCTCACCTCAAAGTCTCAAACCCTAGCCCCTCTTTTGATTGTTTTTGGTTTCTTCGGTGACTTATACCACAAGAATGTGTGGCTCATGTTATTTGGACATAATTCTTTGTACAGGGATATGAAAAAAAGGGATACCCTAGAAGCAGACATTTCCAGTCCAGATCCTGATTCAAGCATGTCTCTACACCATCGACCAAATTCTGCAAATGAAAGGTCGGTTATGGGATTTTATTCTTCTGCCTACTTAGATTAAATTAAAGTGATCAATTTTTGTTCTCTTTCCTGTTCTCTATTGAAGTTTATCGTAATCTAGTTCATTGTCTATTGATATTAATTTATATTAATCCCCTGTAGGAAACCCGAACTGAAGTCTGGAACTGAAGGGGGCTGAAGGGGGCGATCCTACTGGGGGCTCAAACTCTGTGGATGGGGTATAATTGTAAATTCATTCATATTGCATTTTTTCTACCATGTATTTCAATATATTCTCATAGATAGTCAGGCATACGAGGTTTTGAGGAAATTTTGGTAAACATCATGAGTTGATTTCTCAACACACTTTGAATACCCCAATTACATGCCACATATGGCTGAAACAGAAGAAGTGAAAGCGGTTTGGGTGCTAATGCTAAGTTTATGTTAATACTCATTCATCATAGATCTAATATGCATGTAGTTTTTTTCAATTAAACCACTTGGAAAACAGGGCCAAGGGCATCTTCTTTATTAGGTGAGAGATCCCTTGTAAGAGTTGTGGTTTTCTTTTGATAGATGCTTGCTTCTGTTATGATAGATTCTTGAATAGGTTGAGACAAATTCTAGTCCTTAATTCCTAAAAAACTTGCCATTTAAAAAATAATTTATAATGTTGGAAAAGAGGGAAAAGACATCTAGCCGTGATTGAAAGTTCTAATAAAATGAGAACAACAATTCCTTGGTTAACTTTCCAACTCTGGAAAAAAGAGCTGCATTTAGTTACTCTTTAGAATAATATTCTTCTTTCTCTCAATTAACAATTTAATTTCTTAATTTGAATTGCCACTAGATTTTAATTAGTATTTTAAAGGAATTGTTATATATATATATAATATTTCTTAGATACTTTGCAGGGTTCCGCGTGTTCCAAACCAGTGTTTTTGTTGCTTTTATCTTGCTGTGAAAAGTTACTTGATTAAACAATTTCTTTATCTCCCATACATTTATAAACCTTGATCAGGATTTACTAGTCCTGAGGACTTTCCTGAACTTATATTCCCCAAAAGCTTCTTTTACCCTTACTTCCTTCTTTTATCAATTAATTATCTATGATGGAAATTGCTGCCTTCTTTTTTTTCTTTTTTTCCTTTTTTTCTTCCATAATATCACCTTTTGGACAGCTATTATTCCACTTCTTTCCTTGATATCATAGTATGAGTTTATTTTGAATACTCAAACTCCTTGCTGTCATAGCTTCTCCAATCTCTGCATGTTGGTTTTTTCTCTTTCTAAAAAGAAATAATCAATCTGGCTCGAATTAGATCCATATTTAGAGGTGATCAGGTGGTTAGCTCGTAATGAAATTTGTAGTCATATGTGCTGTGTACTACTCAATAATGATATCTCTCATACAAATTCTTTCTCCAAATCCATACATTCCATGCTGTCTATCACGTCCACCGCTGTCCTGTTCATGAGTTGGATCTTGATATTTAATGATCCTTTCTCGCCTATTTCAGAAAGCCTTCATATTTCATCCTTAATCTTTAATTTAATTATCTGTTCTGTGTTGGTTTCCTTCTTCAGATTACTGATGCAGTGGTAGTGGCAAGATATTTAAGAGCAACTCTTGTACTCCCTGACATTAGGGGAAGCAATTCGGGTGATAAAAGGTTGGTGCTCAAAATAGCACTATAAGATTTCTTTCTTTCTTTCTTTTTTTCTTACTATTGCATAACAATTGGCCTATTATATCGATAGAAGTTGAAATAATTTCTGCTGCTAAAGCTACAACTACTGTTATTATTTTTATACTAGAGGGGGTGGCAAGGCTATGTATTTTCTTGGGTGAAAAAAATAATACTATCTCCTTCACCTTTTGGCAGCTCATGCTTTCACATTTCATTTTACATTGGTTGAATGGACTGCTTAGTGACTGTCATCTGCATTGTAGCTTTATTTGAGAATTAACAAATTTCTAGGTGGCTCAATTTGAACCTATACTTTTGACTTGATCATAAATAATGCTAATTATTGGGTTTACAGCTTGATATAGAGAACAGTTCTGCTCAGAAGTTTTGGAAAGGGGTGGAGTTTGTTTTTGGTAAGAACTTGATAACTCTCTTATTATGGATATGTGTACAATGTCTTATATATATATATATATATATATATATATATATATATATATATATATGAAATCTTCTTATATATGTAGTGCCCGAAACAATCTGGTAACTTTGAATGTGGGTACTACATTATGAGGTATATGAAAGATATGGTGGAATCGATGGAGACACATCCCGCTCAATTGGTGAGATAGTATGTCTTTGAAAGGAATCATTATTTACTAATTTAAGTTTCTTAATATCTTATTAAATGAAATCTTTATTCTGTACTTGCAGTTTGCCAGTAATGAAAGTTACAGCATCACTAAACTCAATGAGGTGCGGGTGGAATTGCTGGAGTACGTAGGGGATCGTATGTGATGGATGACCCATGCATGATGGTGGCTAACTTTGGTATATGACCTACACTCTTTCTCTACACATAATTAGCACATAATTGTTTGAATTTTGGTGGCTGGAGTTGACTCTTGTTGGATTTGATGGACATTTTGTAGTATTTGGGGGTGGAAGTTGGACGGAGACCCACTTGGGTTTGTTTGTTTGTTTGTTTTTTTTATCAGTATATAATGTTGTTGTTTAATATTTAAATTTTTGTGGGTCAATAACAGTGAAATATATATTAATATTTTCATTTGAACCATAGTGGCTTTGAGCAAAAGGAACTTGTTTGTATGATTTTAGAAATAAATCGAGGGCTTAGAATGTCACATACAAACACACCATATGGTCTCTGGTTTTGGAAAAGTTTTATGCTCATTGGATTTAAACAAGTTTAAAGTCTATAAAAGATTTAAACAAGTTATATTGCTGAAAATTAAGATAAAATGCAAGATATGAATGTCTACGCCATACCAAGAGTGCATGTTTTGTTGTATCCATGTGAGTTATGTTTTGTTCTATCACACATGTAAAATTAGCTAACTATATGATGAAGATTGCATGAAGATTTTATTATTATTTTGTAACTTTCGGATTTTATTATTGTAGGATTTTATTTTCTTGTTTTTAATATTTTTTTGGCTTCTAATAGTCAATTTTGGGTCCCTATGGGATACTATAATAGGTAGGGTCAATTTAAGAAGGTTTCTAGGTGTTATTAGAGATTTAGGAAGCACTAAAATATGGCATAAAGAATAAATCCGGGAATTAATATTTGTTTCCATTTTCTAGCTAGGGTTTCTAGGGTTATATCCTTTTATTTTAGTCTTTTCCTATTTCATCAGTATTAGGATTTCTAAGCTTTGTTTTAGTATAAATATGCTTGTAGCCGTCTTGGCAAAGGAGTTGATGAATTAATAAGAAATTTATTGAGAGCTTTCACTATTTTTCCTAAGTTTTTCTCTTTGTGAAGATCGAGTACTTGGATGCCTATTTTCCTGGCACTATCTTGGTGACACGTCAACAGGGATTTGGAAGGTTGTCTGTTGTTGGTGAGCTTGTCTTCAATATTCCGCTGCATCAGTTGGTATCATAGCTAAAGGTCGTTCCTGCACTTTGCCGCGTTTGAGAATGGGTCGTGGTGGCGGTTGTAATGTTCCTCTGGACAACGTGTATGAACGAAATGACGTGGCCCAGCTGCGGCAACAGATGGAAGCGATACGTGCCGAAATAGCTGTGATACGTTTAAGGCAGCATCGTGGAAGTCGAACTCCCCCTCCACCCTCTGTGGTTGAGGAGGATCTGGATGATGAGTATGGTGAGTCGTTTGATATTAACGATTCAGTTTTTCAAAGTCATTTTAAAGATTTTGGAGAAGTTAATTTTGAATTACAAGTTAACTTTGATTCTCCACCAATCTTTGATGAGTACATGGATGATGATATTGAGGCAAACATTGATGGTGTAATAGAAGAAGTTCAAAATTTAAATCGAGAAGTTATTGAGGATTAGTTGAAAGTTTTTATGAAACGAGCCGATTCATTGAAGACAAATCTTGTCAGATTTCATCACGAGCTCCACTCGCAAAATCCAATGGCTCATCAATTGATTTTGCAGGTGTTGAAAATTTTAATTTGGTATTTGCTCCTTATTTGGTGGATTTTGTCAATAAATTGAAGATTCGTGCAAAAATCTTCAAAGTTGTGCAAGTTACGAAGATTGTGAAATTGAAGTGGCTAAAATATTCGAAGTATCTAATCCGATGGAGTAGACGACAACAATATCTTCTTTTTGATGAGGAGTTAGCGAATTCGATGGCGAATTCTCTCCAACATTGGGAGAATGATGAAGATCGCATGAAGATTTTATTATTATTTTGTAATTTTCGGATTTTATTATTGTAGGATTTTATTTTCTTGTTTTTAATATTTTTTAGGCTTCTAATAGTCAATTTTGGGTCCCTATGGGATACTATAATAGGTAGGGTCAATTTAAGAAGCTTTCTAGGTGTTATTAGAGATTTAGGAAACACTAAAATATGGCATAAAGAATAAATCCGGGAATTAATATTTGTTTCCATTTTCTAGCTAAGGTTTCTAGGGTTATTTCCTTTTATTTTAATCTTTTCCTATTTCAGCAGTATTAGGGTTTCTAAGCTTTGTTTTAGTATAAATATGCTTGTAGCCGTCTTAGCAAAGGAGTTGATGAATTAATAAGAATTTTATTGAGAGTTTTCACTATTTTTCCTAAGTTTCTCTCTTTGTGAAGATCGAGTATTTGGATGCCTATTTTCCTGGCACTGTCTTGGTGACATGTCAACAGGGATTTGGAAGGTTGTCCGTTGTTGGTGAGCTTGTCTTCAATATTCCGCTGCATCACTATATGACTCCTACTTAATCATTTTCAAATTAACTCTATAACTAGATGGCATAATTAATTAGGACTGCTTCTTTGTTTCAACCCGAACCGACCTTAAAGACTTTAGAGAACGGTTTAAAACCTTCTTTAAAGCCTTTTTTTTTTTTTTTGTAGTAGTAGTGTGGAAGTTCTATTTTATATTTAAGATAGCTTGTGATTGTTGGCTGTTGATGATAACATAGCACATGAGGCGCCATTTAAATGGGATGTTGTGATAATATGATTATAGAAGTGCTATAAACTGTTCTTTTAATAGGTGAATATATAGAAATGTGCCAAACAGACAAGATGCTGCCTAATTTTTATCTCAAAAAAGAAAATATTCCTTAGTACTAGTTAATTTAATTAAATATTTCTTAGTACAAGTTAACCATGGATTCTATAATTTTATGTGATTTATTTATTATTTTCTTTATGTAGGTTTCCAATTAGGCCTGCAACTCAACAAAAAAATGGAGGACGGAACCGGCTTGCTTGTTGAGAAGAAGATGCATTTAAAGACTCATTATTAGAATTTAGTTTTGGAATAGAGGATAATTTGAATGTACCCATACAACAAGTATCTAGGATTCCAACATTAACTGTACCACTTTTAGTTAATTAATTATAAATCAATTAAGTTGAACACTTATTGCATTTGTACGAATATTTTGTATTTTTCTTGGATAATTTTATTAATGATTTTTGTACTTTAATGGGTGGTTTGGAATTTGATTGGGTGTATATAAAGGTTACAGGTCATATGTCATATGTATGTAATATTGAAAACAAAATTGCAAAATACAGAAAATATATATATTTTTTGTGGGTAAATCAAAGATGAAGGTTTAAAACCGTAGTCTTTTTGGTTTAAAACCGTAGTCGTTTTATGAAAGATTAGGGTTTGGCACCGTAGTCTTCTTATAAAAGACTAGAGTTTTAAACCGTAGTCCTTTGTAAGAAAAGACTAGGGTTCAAAAACCGTAGTCGAAGAAAAGACCACCACCCGCCTGACTACGGTTTCAAAACCTTAGTCTTAACCCAAAGACTAGGGTTTTGCACCTTAGTCGTAGGCGTTTTTTGTAGTAGTGTTTAAATTCTTATGCACACATAATTCCTAGCTAACTAAAACATTTAATAAAAGAAAATCAAATAAATCCCCAAAAACCCAGGACACTTAGTATCCTAGGGCGGACTTGAGCTCTATTAGTTTCCAAGTAAGCTTCAAAGTCACGTAGTTTGAACTTACATAGGACTCATCCTATTGTAGGGAACTACATTCATGCAAATCCTTATCGAAAGGTTTATCTTTCAATAATCCAACTCATTTAAAACTCTATTCTAGAGAGACTTTGTTTTGTTAAAGAATTTGATTTAAAATAGGATTTTTATCCAAAAGGAATTTGATTTTGAAAACAACTCTTTTAAAGAGTTCAATTTGATAAAAACAACTCTTTTTCAAAGAGTTTTATTTTGATAAAAACACTTTAAAACAGAATTTTATTTGAATAAAAACATTCTAAAACAATTCTTGTTTTGAAAACAATTTCATTTAAAAAAGAATTCTCTCAAGACTATAACTCTAATTGAATTAAAGGACTTGATCTGATTGTAATTCTTAAAATAAAAGAGTCCTACGGATGTTAGAAACCTTTCCTAACATAGGGTTTCTAAACTACACTTAATCCTACTTATATCTAGAGGCCAAATCAAACTAAAACTAGGGTTAAAAGTGAACCTAAGCATGTTCTTAAGTTAATATCCAATTCTGGACAGCAACTATATTATATGAAAATATGATAATTAAATAAATATGCACATGCATGCAAAAATTAAACAAACTTTACCCTAATGCTTCCAAGGGAACCTAAAGTGCAATTTTTATGTTAAAATGCCCTAAAAATGGATTTAAACCATGTTTTTAAGCCATTTAATATTCTGGACAGAATTTAAATGTACTTAAACTCATGATTTAAATATTCTAATTATCCTAAAAATCCTAAAAAAAAAATGCTAACTAAGACAATCCTTCATGTTAATATGCAAACTATGTAAGAAAATATGCAAAAAAAAAAAAAAAAAAAAAAAAAAAACCTTAATGATCTCCAAATTAAGCTATAATGCAAGCTATCTAACATGCTTATCAATATGTATATATTTAAAACAAAAGTTAATAATAATCACAAGGGAAGAGACTCACTTCAAGCAAAGCTCCCTCGTCCACAAGTTTATTATAATAAACCTAAGGCCAGTTGTACTTCCAACTTCTTTCTCAAACCTCAACTCTTTGGTAGAATTTAACGCCCGTGCTTGGAAAATATCTGGTAAAATCCCTGATGGTTTTGAGAAGTTGCCATCATTAGAAAGTTTGAATCTTGGCCATAATAATTTTTGCAGCCTTCCAGCTAGCCTGAGGGGCCTTTCTTTTCTTAAAAAGCTTATTTTGCCCCATAAAGAGCTCAAATCTGTCCTTCCACTTCCATCAAGTTCGCTAGAGGTGAATACGTACTGCCCACTGTACTGCATTGGAATATATATTTGATTTGTCAAACTTGGAGAACTTGCAGGAGCTACGACTTACAAATTGTGAGAAAATAGTGGATGTTCCAAGCCTTGAATGCATGAAGTCCTTGAGAAGGTTGTTTATGAGTGGTTGCAATGCATGCTCTTCAATGATAAAGGGAAGACTTTCCAAGGTCTATATATGTGTGTGTGTGTGTGTTTACATGCACAAACAGTGATTGGTTTAGAAGATTGTTCATTATATAGTACTCCTTTAAAGAGGTGATTAACAACTTTTAAACTGCAGGTTGCTTTGAAGAATTTATGCAATTTAAGTATTCCTGGAAGCGAAATCCCTGATTGGTTTTCTAGGGAAGTGGTTAGTTTTTCAAACCGCAAAAATCGTTCACTCATAGGTGTGATTATAGGCGTTGTTATCTCTATCAACTATCAAATCCAGGAGATTTAAGCCTTAAATTTTAAGGTATCAGTTACCTGCCATAGTGGACATTCTAGCAAAGGTCCTCATTCTGGACAAACCTAGTCACTTCAGCATTGTATTTAATGGGAGTACCAAGGACGAGTGAAGACCAATTTCTCTTGTGTCGATATATGGATAAACATCCATTAGTTACCTCATTGAAAGATGGCTATAACATGCAGGTGACAGTGAAACGCCCACCATGTGTTAAGGGAACTAAATTGAAGAAGTATGGGATTTATTTGATTTTCGAAAATGATGATGACTGTGATGAAGACGAAGAATCATCAGACAAAAGCCTAATATCTGTATCAGAAAAACTGGCCAGGTTCTTCAGCTCTGGTGAAGGAATTAATCACCTCTTTGACTTAGGAGATGAAGTTGAAATACAAATGCAAGAGATAGAAGGAGGTGAAGAAAGAATTACATCATCGGATGAGAGAAGTTCCATTTTTTTCTTCATTATTCTTCCTTCTTTATTCCCGTTGTTGGGTTCGTTGAAGTTACGCTGGTAGTGTTCTTTTCCACCCCTCAAAGTTGCTTCAGGAAGAGGACCTACGCATGGAGTGGCAGGAAGTGGTCTCCCTTTTTCGAGCAGCGAATCTGTACCTTCACCATCCTCTTGCCACGGGGAAGACTCGGACGCTTTCTACGATATCGAAGCAGGATCCTCTTCTTCTATGGACACTGACAGAGAAAAACAAACCAAAGTTGCTGAAGTTATTGGAAGAACTAAAGGAGGTGCTCTATCCAACAGAATTAAGCAGAAAGCATATGTGGAACTTGCCTCAACTGGAAAGGCTCTCGCTGTGCGAGGAGGACCTACAAGTGGAGGTGTGGGGAAGTGCAAGGTGGCTCGCCGTCCTCCAGGTAGAAGGAAAAGAGGAGCTAATGAAGATATTTGGGACCACGTACAGAGAGAAGGCCGTGGGACATGTGAGGTTACTACACTACTTCACGCTAGAACTATGCCCAGCACTGTTTCAGTCGAGGGAGACCCCTGCGATGGGAACGGAAAGGATGTTGAAGACATGGATGCCTGCACCTCTAGGGAACGAACTACCGGTTCCGCAAACGACACCCAATAATTTTTCCATGAAGATGCTTATGTGGAATGTTAGGGGTGCTGGAAAATACAAATTCAAAAATATTATGATGGACTTGATTCATGCTCACAAGCCTTCAATCCTTATATTAACCGAGACGCGCATTTCGGGGTCCCATGCGGATAGAGTTTGTGATTCTTTAGGTTTTGCTGGCAAATTCAGAGTTGATCCTATAGGTTTTATGGGAGGCATTTGGCTGTTATGGAATCCTGATGAAGTCAATATCGAAATCGCAGGCTCGTCTGAACAGGAAATTCGTGCCACCGTACAGGTGAAACCTTCTCTCACCTCTTGGTTATTGTCTGCTATTTATGCTAGCCCAAAGCCGAGATTGAGGGAAGTGTTATGGAGCAATCTAAGCCTTGTTGCCACTGCTCATAAACTTCCCCGGATCTTACTTGGGGACTTTAATGATATTACCTGCAATGAAGACAAATACGGGGGAAATAATATGGTTTTGAGTAGAGCCCAAAAATATACCAATTGTATGAATACCTGTAATATGATGGACCTGGGGTTTGTGGGACAACGTTTTACTTGGTCTAACCTGAGAGAGTCTAATCAGCTTATTTGTGAACGTCTGGATAGAGCGTGGGCTAACCCTGACTGGAGGACCTTATTCCCTGAAACCTTGGTTAAACACCTTCCCCGTATCTTCTCTGATCATTGTCCAATTCTTCTGGATTCTCACCCTACCCCCACTGTTGGAGCTGCCAGACCTTTTCGTTTTGAAACAATTTGGTTTACCCACCCAGATTTTATGACTGAAGTAAAAAAATTCTGGCCTACTGGTCTTGAAAATCTCTTACATATTACTCCCAGTTTTGCTGCTCATTTAGTCACGTGGAATAAAATGGTCTTTGGTAACGTTTTTCACAGGAAAAAAAGAGTGGTGGCTAGAATCCATGGGATCCAAAAGGCTTTATGCAATGCTCCAAACAATTTTTTAATTAACTTGGAAAAAGATCTCTTGGCTGAATATCACAACCTTTGCTTAGTTGAAGAGGAATTGTGGGCTTTAAAGTCTAGGGTTAATTGGTTGGATATGGGTGACCTTAACACTAAGTTTTTTCATATGTCCACTATTGTGAGAAGAAAAAAGAATAAAATTCTCAGCTTAGTGAATTCGGTAGGGGAAAGGTTAAATGATCCGGTGCAGGTTAGGAATTACATTGTTGCTCATTTTAAAAGCTTATTTACCACAAGCCATGTTAATTCCACTAGAGACTTTGAGGATTGGCCTAATTTGGCCTCTTGTATTAAGGAAGAAGACCACCCTAGTCTTACCTCTATTCCTGGCTCTGAGGAAGTGAGGACAGCCTTATGGAGCATGAAAGCCAACAAAGCTCCTGGCCCTGATGGTTTCCATCCAGCTTTCTACCAAAAATGCTGGAATTTAGTGGGTGATTCTGTGAGTAAGGTAGACCAAGATGCGTTTAGGTCTGGAGCTATACCAGAGGGGATTAATAACACTTTTGTGTGCCTTATCCCTAAAGTTGAAAGCCCTGAGTCTGTTAACCAGTTGAGACCTATTAGCCTCTGTAACACCATTTACAAAGTCATCATTAAAGTTATTGTGAATAGAATTAGACCTCTTTTGAATGATATCATCAACCCTACTCAGGCTAGTTTTATTCCAGGTAGAAAAGGGGTGGATAATGCCATAATTTTGCAAGAGATTGTTCATTCCATGAACAGTAAAAAGGGTGTAGGGGGTCTTATGGCGGCGAAAATTGACCTTGAAAAAGCCTATGACAGGCTTGAATGGAGCTTTATTGCCAAAACTCTCAGGTGGTTTAATTTTCCTCCTTTGCTTATAAAGCTCATCATGAGCTGTGTCACTACTGTTAGTACAGCTATTTTGATCAATGGCTCTCCTTCAGAAACTTTCTACCCTAGCCGTGGTCTTAGACAGGGTGACCCCATCTCACCCTACCTGTTCATTCTTTGTATGGAATTCCTGGCTCTTTCTGCTGAGAACTGTCGTATCTCCAATAGTTGGTCACCTGTTTCTGCTTCTAGAGGAGGACCGGGGTTTACCCATCTTTTCTTTGCGGATGATTTGTTGTTGTTTGCTAGGGCTGATGTTAGAGAAAGTAAGAGTATTTGTGATACCTTAGAGCACTTTTGCACTCTTTCTGGTCTAAAGGTAAGTAATGCTAAGTCTAAGCTGTTCTTTTCCCCCAATACTCTTGCTCATGTCAAACTTGAAATCTGCAAAGTCCTAGGAATGGATGTCACTAACAACCTGGGCCGTTATTTGGGATTTCCTGTTCATTTGACTCGAATCAATAAAAGTGATTTTAGTTTCCTTGAGGAAAAAGTTGGTCGTAAACTAGCTGGCTGGAAAGCTAGTTTACTCTCCATGGCTGGGAGAGCTACATTGGTCAAGTCTGTCCTAAGTGCTATTCCTAATTATCACATGCAGTTTGTTTGCCTTCCCAAAACCACCTGCAATTCTCTTGACAGATTAAGCAAAAATTTTCTGTGGGGTTCTTCTCCGGAAAAAAAGAAAACTCACCTTGTTGCTTGGGACTTTGTCTCAAAAGCTAAAGAGGAGGGTGGACTCGGGATTAGGAAAACTGAAGACTCTAACCTTGTGCTTCTTGCTAAGCTTAATTGGCGTCTTCAGTTTGAAAATAATGCCTGGGCAAACACCATCAAACATAAATACAGAAGATTTATTGTTGGTGCTCGGGGTAAGGCTAGGAATAGTTCTGTCATTTGGAAAGGGATTAAGAAAGGCCGTATTCTGTTTAATGCTGGGACTAAATGGGTTTTAAAAAAGGGGAGTAAGATTAAGTTTTGGCATGATGATTGGCATAGGTTAGGTTGTCTTAGAGAGTTAATTGTTGGCCCCCTCAACAGAGGGGAAGAGGATCTCATGGTGAACCAGGTTGTTGATGGAAATGGCTTGTGGCATTTTGAAAAAATTTCCTTCCCCATCCCTGTGCGTATTAGCGAGTGTATCTCAGCAACTCCCCTGCAATTGTTTGCTAATGGAGAGGATAGGTTGACTTGGAAGGGTTCTAGGAATGGTGAGTTTTGTGCTAAAGCTGCTTTCAAAACCCTCCATAAAACCTTTACTGATCTTAGGCAAGCCCATAAGTGGAAGTCTATATGGAGGTGTGATACTTTGCCAAGAATTAAATCCTTTTTGTGGTTGTGCATGCATAATAAACTTGCCTGTAAAGCTGTGCTACTTAAACGTCATATGATTGATTCTGATTTATGCCCCATTTGTTTCTCTCACAGTGAAACTGTGGTTCATATTCTACGTGACTGTGAGTATGCTAGGGAGTTTTGGTCCTTCATTCCCTTAAAGCTGTTAGGTGATACCAACCTCCCTTTGGATGCCTGGTTGACTACAAACCTTTCTTCTAAAGCCACCTTTCATAAGGGTTTAGCCCCCACTGCTAGCCTGTTCTCTTTTGCCTGTTGGTCCTTATGGAACAATAGAAATAAGTTTGTGTTTGAGCAAAACATCATTTCACCCTTGGTTAATTGTGAGCGTACCATTCATAAAACTCTGGAATTCTATCTTCTTGCGGGTAAGGTAAAGTCCCCTGTAAGAACAGGGAAGTTATCGTCAAGTGGACACCCCCTTCACCCCCTTTTGTGAAGCTGAATACTGATGGTTCAGCTATTGGCTACCCCGGTAAAGCAGGAGCAGGTGGTTTGATTAGAGATCACAATGGAAGATGGCTGGCTGGTTTTGCTAGGGGTATTGGTTGGAGTGACAGCCTATCTGCAGAACTTTGGGCTCTAAGGGATGGATTTAAAGCTTGCTCTTGATATGAAGTTTTTGCACCTTGAGATTGCTTTGGATTCTATGACTGCTATTGAACTTGTTACTAAGGGCACCTCTACGTCTCACTATCTTAGCTCCCTTGTACTTGACTGCAGGTGCCTCATGGAGCAACTGGAAGGGCTGGTGATTAAGCATACTTTCAGAGAAGGCAACCAGTGTGCTGATGCCCTTGCTAAGGATGGATGCACTAATTTTTCGGGCTTCTTTTTGTATTATTTACCGCCTACTTGGCTTAAACTGTTGTTAGACTCGGATGCTTTTGGCACCCCTTTCTCTCGTTTCGTAATATAATTTTATCCAGTTCACCAAAAAAAAAAAAAAAAAAAAAGTTGCTTCAGGATAGACCCGGCCCTGATGGAAGGCCCAAGAGGCCGTCCCCTTGGGCAACCCTTTATTGGCTTAATTTTTTGGGGCATCACTTGCAGCCCATTATACTACCACAATCAGCAGCCCATAAACAATATTTCCATTAGCATGGGGCATCAGGCCATCAGCCCATAAAAATCCAGCCTAAGGGGCTGTTTGGCAATCCAGAAAATTGGTTCATAACCAATTTATCTGTCCAGTTTTATTCACACAAGTTTATAGCTGAAATTTTCATTTACAATCTATTTGTCTGAAAAGGGTTCTGTTCCGGTTCTTTTTTGGATGTTGTTTGGTTCACATTATCCTGTAATTGTTCTATATATATTGCAATTACATGTTTTTATATAATATATAAATATAAGCACATGAAAAATCACCTAATTTAAGTTCATAATCTAGGCTTTCATAAATTTATTTGATACATCAAAATTCCAAAGTTTAGAAGCACGTGTAAATAAAAAAAGATTATAAAAAGAAAAAAAAAATAGTTCAATAAATAAAATATTTCACACAACTAGTTTTTAAATCCAAAATTAGTTGCATAGCATTTCTTCCCATGTCTAATTTGAGATTGAGATCCTTAATTTTGAAACCAAGTCACATTGACCCATTTGAAAAGTGATTTCAGAAGCATTTTTTTACTTCAAATAATAATGTTTATAATTAGATGGACATGTCTATCTTAGATAATATTTGGTAGAAATCAAAATTACGATTGTCTGACCTATTGGAGCAATAAATCAAACACTTTAGAAACAATAGATAAAGAAGAATGTAAATCAAACACTTTATTATTATTTGTAAGTTCAATTTCTCTAACATTAATTTTTCCTACATTAACATCTTATCTAGTTCTTTTTCTAATTTTGTTTTGTTCAAATTATTTCGTAATTGAAATTTTTTTCATAAATTTAATTTTTTTTCTTCTATTCAATGAATATAAAAGAAAAAAAGAAAAAAAAGAATTGAATGATTAAAATATTTAAAAAACGAAAAATAAAATGGCTTATCAAAGCTACATTGAATAAAAGGTATTAAATTTTAACAGGAAAAAGACGAGGAAAAGAAGAGTTGGAGGAGTTTTTTTTTTTTTTTTTTTTTTTTTAATGGTTTGGGCAGGGTGGCAATTTTTTTTTTTTTTTGGCTTTTCTAATTGAAGGCTGTGTGGCATCTTGATGGTAAAGAAATAGGGAAAAGTAAGAAAGAAATAGTATTTCAAGTTTAAGGTAGCTTTGGCAATAGGGGAGTGGGTCCGGCTTTAGATGATATTTGGTCTTTCTAGAAACCAGCTTTTTGCTGGAATGCATGTGGCCTGCTTCTTCACTCAAATTAGAGTAAAGTAAAACCAGTTTTACACCTTGAGTTGATTTACCAAACACGGGCCAAGTAATTGGACCGTGGCTGTAGCTGGTCGACCCAGTTTTAGGCGATTGCCAAACAACCCCTTACAGTGTACAAACGGGAATTTTCAGCACGGGAATTATTTTTTTAAAAAAATTCAAATGAATTAAAATCAACCATTAGCTTCAGCTAGTGGTGTACAAACGGTCAGGTGGCCCACGGGCAGACTTTGACCGGCACGTTATCTTAACGGTCACGGACATGTCCGGCCAGTTAAGGTGACCGGCCCATTAAGGCCCGTCCGTTATTAGTGGACGGATTGGGCCAGTAGTTCATGTTTGGTAGGCCTGTCCGGCTTGTATCCATTAAGAAGCCCGATCCGACCCGTGTACGTTGCCCGTTTGGCTCGTGACCGTTTGACCCGTGACTGTTTGCCCAATAAGCTGACCATTTGACCGGCCCGTGTCCGTTTAGCTTGATTCATTTTTATAAACATAAAGTTTAGCTTGATTCATTTTTATAAACATAAAATTATAGTATGTAGAGAGGTTCGAACATAGGACTTTTAGGTCTTAGATGAGAAGTCCTAACCACTAAGCTATGTATTAGCTTGTCTTTAATAGTTGTGATATATATAATATTTAACCTTATTTCATATTCTTTTATAAATCTATATCTATACTACTTATAAAAGTCTAAATGATGGAAAAACTTTTGATTCACTAAAATAGCCTTATAATAAATAATAATGACACTTATAACCTCCTATAATTTTAATTACTTGAAATCTCTTTAACTTCTGTATTAGAAATCTTCTTTTTAATTACTTTTCTATTCTAAATAACTTTAGAACTACCCATTCTTTATCGAGTTTTCTTATTTGTGCATAATCCTTTTTTAAAATAAAAAGTTATTATACTTAGTTGTGCGTTTTGTATATTATATTATATTTTCTATATCTATACCTATAAATTAAAGTTTGAATATTAAAAAAAAAAAAAATTAATTGACCACAATATCCTGTATAATTGTAAAAGTACATAAATAGGTATTGTTCCAGAAATTTTTACCAATAAAAAATCATAATAGTTGCCTTTCTACTTGATTAAAGATTTCTTATAAATAGTACAGAGTAATTCTTTTTGAATTGAACTCAATTTATCAAACCCTATAAAATTTCATTAATCACAACAAAATTTTATAAATTAAATTGAAATTCTTTTACAAGCATGGTCCTATAAAAATCTATCAATCTTCTTAATTCAATTATTATTTTTAAATACTAACACATTTATACATCGAACTCAATTGCGGGAAAAATTAAATATTATATGATTCACACTTTATTTATTATTTTCAACAAAAAACAAATATAATTTGACTAATTGTTCTACTAAAGTTTTTGTTTATAAAAACTTATTCATCACTATATCAAACTTAATTTCTCAAATAATTAATTAGTGTATAATTTACAATTTATTTCTTAGTTTCAAGGAAAAAAAAATTGCTAATTATTTTAATAAAATTTTGAATAATTTATTTTAATTGTATTGGTCACTCAATCACTAATGTTGAATTTTTTTATTTTTTATTTTCTATAATAAAATTATCTCATGCAACACATGTAGTGCAATGCTAGTTACTTATAAAAGGTTTGATGTTGAAAAAAATTTTGATCGACTAAAATGCCATCGCATTAAATGTTAATGACCCTTTTACCCTCTTGCAATATTAATTACATGAAGTTTATCTTTAATTCATTTTTTAAGAGTCATATTTTCAATTAATTTCTTAATTCAACAAGGTGCTAAGAATATTCTTTTATTTCTTATTTTTAATATCTAAGTATAATAATTTTCACAGTGACATTTTAAAAAACGACCGTTGGATGAGATGTTCTGCTTTTTTGGGATCATGACATGAAGATTTACTTTTGGATAATCCTTTTTTGGGAATATTGTAAAACATATAGTGTGCATACATTTGAAATGTATTTTGAAAACTTGTCGTGGTACATCTAAATCACTCAAATAATGTGTGAAACTTATTTGAATCATGACATGAGAAATTGGATTTTTTTTTTAAATCGAAGTTTTGTTTTCTTGAGAATTTTATCAAATACTTGGTGACCACCGCTTTAAGCTTGTAAAATGAGAAATTTGAGCACTCAAGAAGGGGAATGATCAACCAACATTCATAGAGTAGATTTTGAGCGTGCCATAGAATTTGGGGGATAGAAGATAGGGATGCGAGTTGGTCTCTTGATGAGAATGAGGGAAGAAAGATGAGCTCAGAGCTCCAACAATACCTTTGAGTTAGCTTTATTGTCAATAAAGCCTTGTATAAGTTAGAGAGGTTAAAGAGTGAATATCCTAGCACTGGATTTGAGGATTTGATGAAGTTGTAGAGATTTGAAAAAATGGTATGAATCCTGAGTGCAAGAGCCGAGGAAAAGAATCCTATGTCTATTGATGTGTAGAGCAAGCTTAGAGAGAGTGATTTGCAGTGGTTTCAATGGGTGAAGATCAATTCGAAGTAATTCTCGTTGATAATATTGGTGATATTTGCAGAAAAATGATGTAAGATAATGATTTTGAAATGATGAGCGTGTAGGCAAAGCCTATATCTGACATATGGCAAAGCCCATATCTGACATATGACATTCAGAATAAGAATTTTGTTAAGTGAAGTCCATATTTGACATATGGCAAAGTTCATATTTGACATATGAGATGTGATGATTTAGAATATGATTTGGCGAAGTCTAGGTTTGATGAATCCCGTATCTGACATAGGGGATTTGATGATTTAAAATAAAAATTTGTTAAGTGAAGTCTATATTTGACATATGGCAAAGTTCATATTTAACATATGAGATGTGATGATTTAGAATATGATTTGGCGAAGTCCATGTTTGATGAATCCCGTATCTGACATAAGGGATTTGATGATTTAGAATAAGAATATGATTTGGCGAAGTCCATGTTTGATGAAGCTCATATCTGACATATGGGATATGGAGATTTAATGATTGAGAATTTGATTTTGCGAAGTCCATGTTTGATGAATCCTGTATCTGACGATTTGATGATTTAGAATGAGAATACGATTTGGCGAAGTCCATGTTTGATGAAGCTCATATCTGTCGTATGGGATTTGGAGATTTAGAATGAGAATATGATTTGACGAAGTTCATATTCGATGAATCTCTTATCTGACATAGGAGATTTGATGAGTTAGGATATGATGGTTGATAGACAAAGTCTATATTTGATGAAATGAGAAAGGCCCATTATGGAGGCCCAAAAATCAATAAGATTTTTGTGAATTGCATGAGATATTGAGAAGTATACATGGAATGTGCATAAGAATGATGTTAAATGATACCGATGATGTTGTGGAAAGCATGTGTTGATAACTTGAAGTTATCAAAAGAATATTGGCAAATTTGAAGATAATTGGAAATGTGTGTGAGATTTCCTCTAAAGATAAGATGATTAGAAATGTGTGTGTGATTTCCAAGAAGATCGAGTCGTAGACTCTAAGGATAAGATTATCGGAAGTGTGTGTGGGACTTCCAAGGAGAGTCGTAGACTCTAAGTATAAGATTATCGGAAGTGTGTGGGACTTCCAAGGAGAGTCGTAGACTTTAAGGATAGGATTATTGGAAGTATGTGTGTGTCTTCCAAAAATGGTGATTTGGTCAGTGTTTATAAGTAGTTGATTTGATTATCCCTCTTTTGTTGCGGCAAAAATGAGATGTCGTTTTTGTTTCGTTGATATTCACTGGCGAAGCCATGAACATCAACGAGGGGCTTCTGTAGATATCCATTTTTGACCATGAGTAGGGTCATTGATGGTTGCGTGTGAGTTGAGGTGAAATAGGGTGTTAAAACCCTAAGTTGCCAGATTTACCCTTGGGAGTAGTTAGATAGAGGTCATTATCGCATGTAGGTTTTTAGGTTAGATTGAGTTGGTTCTTTTTGTATTAGGTTTTTAGGGAGTCTATAAGTGTCTCTGTCAAGTTTCATGGCATTCTGAGTCAAGCTTGATAGGTGATTAGGGCTTTTGCGACTTAAAGGGCAGTGTCGTCCTTCGAATCACAAAAGCACTTAAAAACCTTCGAGTTGGTTTCAGATTGTCCCAAGACTTTGGCATAGATAGTTAGGGTGTGTTTGGTAGCTAAGTTGATCAGTGGCAAGGTCCATTAAGCCTTTGGGCTTATGTTTGGTTCTTGAGGCCCAAAAAGCCCTTTCAAGGTCAAATTAGGGTTTCGACCAGAAATAATCGGGATTCGATTGTTTTATCAAAATCAAAGCTTTATGAAACTCAAAATATTTTCCAAAATGTTTCCAAAACATGTTTCGAGAAGTAGAAATGGTTTTTACGACCAATCGGTTAGTGGATTTCAAAACCTTAAAAGGGCCCGATAGGCCCAAAATAGCTAATCGGCTTGGTTTCTCTCAACCCCTTGACTTTGGTTAAGGTTTTTCATCCTCAAACTCTTCTAGAAACATGGAGAATCGAATCACGATCGTTTTGGCGCTTAAATCGTCGAATTTGGACTTGAAATGGGCCCGAAAAGCCTAAAACAGCCGAGACGGGTCGAAATTTGGGCTGAAGCTTGATTGGCCATCCATCCCAGGATGGTCGCCGCCCCTAAAGGGAGGGTCAGCCATCCCTAGGAGGATGGTCACCCGAGCCAATTGCCTAAAGTTACTAATTTTTAGTGTTTTGGATTCCTGGGACTTTGCCAAGTGTCTAGCTCGGCCTTGGGGACTCTGAGACGAATTTAGAGACCTTGGAAGACTGGTTTAGGACCCTTAGATCATTCCTAAGAGATTCAATGTGAGCCATTGATCAATTTGAAGCTCCTCTATAAATACAAGGCCTTGAAATCAGTTTTAAGGACACACACAAGGCATTTAGAGAGTAAAATTGGAAAAGTAAAGCCTTAAGGCATTACACCAGCCCCCTTAACAACTTTAGCTACATCTTTGAAGTCCTTGGAGTTTGAAGGAGAAGCTAGAAGCAAAGGTGAAGAAGACAAAAAAGGTTAGTGCAATTAATCATTATGTTTGTTTTGATGGCATAAAAGTTTGCATATTTCTTATTCTTCTTCTCCTTCTTCTTCATTTTTCTTCTATGTCCACACTATGCTAGGAATGAATGTTTAGGTGGAATTTATATTTGATATTTTGGTGAACTATTAATGGTTTTAAAGCCACTTAAAGAGGATATTCAAAATATGTCCAGATTTGAATATCTACTTAATGTGACTTAATTACCATTTTTAAGTAATTTTTTTTTTTATTTTATAGTTTTACATATAGTAGTCTTAGTATATCATATTAGGTTGCGTACTAGATCATTTACACCTTTTTTATTTATTATTTTCAAGAGTTTTAATTTACTTTTAAAGATACATTCAAATATGTCCATGAATTGAAAGTACCTTAAAAGTAAGTTAAAAACCATTTTTAGGACCAAATTTAACTTAGAAATATGTTTAGGTTCACATAGTTTAATTAAATTGCATTTAGGGTCATTCTCATGCATTGTTAGAATCGATTTTGTTGCCTTTTTATTTATTTTATTTAAATTCCAGCAATATGCATGATAGTATTCTAGGAGTTTAGATTAACTTAGGGTATAGTTAGGGACTCTTAAATTAGGGGAGCCACTTGGCCCCACTTAGGATTTCCCTTTGTTGTAAAAACTACATCCAATTAAGGATTATAGCTTGTTAAAGAGTCTATCTTCGAAGAGGTTTCTCAATGAAATTAAAAATTAAGGTGGCGTTTGGATAAGCTACCATTTTTTTACTTTTTTAATTTTGGAAGTAGAAGTAACTTTTTGCTTCAACTATCAATTTTTTGGAAGTAAGAAGTACGTTTGGATAACCAAAATTGCTACCTGTTTTTAAAAGCAAAAAAAAAAAAACATGTTTGGATAACCAAAATTGCTACCTGTTTTAAAAAGCAAAAAACAAAAAAGCATGTTTTGAATACAACAGAATAGGAGAAGCTATAAATACATTAAAAAGTAACGAAAAATACTGCCATCATCCTCTAATTTTCTGAAAATGCCAATTTTGCCCTTATTGCTGTTTAAGACATACAAAATTACCAAAATGTCCTAATTTTTTTTTTTCTATTGACCACAAGCATTAATTGAAGTTAAATGACCACACAACCCTTATCAAATTAACAAAAAGACATTTATGCCCTTATTAAATTAACAAAATGACCACCTCCCAGAACTATTATTATTACAATTATGTGGACTAAACCACAATGAAATCTCACTTAGCCTTTGCCTTCGAATTGCAACAATTGCATCAGGATCAACACTTGAATTTGTCTGCAGCCGTGCAGGATTTGGTTCCCCACTAGTAGTCCTTTCCCTCAAGGCTTCATAATCCTTCAATAAAACCCAAAACCTTTTTAAAGTCATCACTCCTGACATTTTGGTTCATCTCCTTGTGGCAAAATGAAGTGTATATATAACATAGCAAGTCCAACTTAGGTACTTGCACTCATATTGAAATATCCATCATGAAATGAAAATTATAAAATAAAAAATAAAAGAAAGCACCCGAGGGAACTTATGGTGAATTCAGATTATTTCTCTTTTGTATTTGTTGAACATGCCTGGGGCTGATAGTCCAATAATAGGCATGTCAAACATATATCCCTTACTAATATCCTTGTCAAGTGATGTCTGACACAGATACTTCCTAAATTTCAATACTAGCAATGCTCATTCAATGTCAAATTCAATACTAGCAATGCTCATTCAAGGGTTCAA
>JAESVK010001325.1:1342881-1372333 GCA_017140935.1 Hamamelis virginiana | reverse complement strand
TCATAAATTTATTTGATACATCAAAATTCCAAAGTTTAGAAGCACGTGTAAATAAAAAAAGATTATAAAAAGAAAAAAAATAGTTCAATAAATAAAATATTTCACACAAGTAGTTTTTAAATCCAAAATTAGTTGCATTGCCTTTCTCCCCATGTCTAATTTGAGATTGAGATCCTTAATGTTGAAACCAAGTCACATTGACCCATTTGAAAAGTGATTTCAGAAGCATTTTTTTACTTCAAATAATAATGTTTATAATTAGATGGACATGTCTATCTTAGATAATATTTGGTAGAAATCAAAATTACGATTGTCTGGCCTATTGGAGCAATAAATCAAACACTTTAGAAACAATAGATAAAGAAGAATGTAAATCAAACACTTTATTATTATTTGAAAGTTCAATTTCTCTAACATTAATTTTTCCTACATTAACATCTTAACTAGTTCTTTTTCTAATTTTGTTTTGTTCAAATTATTTCGTAATTGAAATTTTTCTCATAAATTTAATTTTTTTTCTTCTATTCAACGAATATAAAAGAAAAAAAAGAAAAAAAAGAATTGAATGATTAAAATATTTAAAAAACGAAAAATAAAATGGCTTATCAAAGCTACATTGAATAAAAGGTATTAAATTTTAACAGGAAAAAGACGAGGAAAAGAAGAGTTGGAGGAGTTTTTTTTTTTTTTTTTAATGGTTTGGGCAGGGTGGCAATTTTTCTTTTTTCTTTTCTAATTGAAGGCTGTGTGGCATCTTGATGGTAAAGAAATAGGGAAAAGTAAGAAAGAAATAGAATTTCAAGTTTCAAGGTAGCTTTGGCAGTAGGGGAGTGGGTCCGGCTTTAGATGATATTTGGTCTTCCTAGAAATTAGTTTTTTGCTGGAATGCATGTGGCCTGCTTCTTCACTCAAGTTAGAGTAAAGTAAAACCAGTTTTACACCTTAAGTTGATTTACCAAACACGGGCCAAGTAATTGGACCGTGGCTGTAGCTGGTAGACCCTGTTTTGGGCGATTGCCAAACAGCCCCTTAGGGTGTACAAACGGGAATTTTCAGCACGGGAATTTTTTTTTTTTTTTTTTTTAAATTCAAATGAATTAAAATCAACCATTAGCTTCAGCTAGTGGTGTACAACGGTCAGGTGGCCAGCGGGCCGACCGTGACCGGCCCGTTATCTTAACGGTCACGGAAATGTCCGGCTCGTTAAGGTGATCGGCCCATTAAGGCCCGTTCGTTATTAGTGGACGGATTGGGCCAATAGTTCATGTTTGGTAGGCCCGTCCGGCCCATGTCCATTAAGAAGCCTGATCCTGCTCGTGTCCGTTGCCTGTTTGTCCGTTTGGCCTGTGACCGTTTGACCAATAAGCTGACCATTTGACCGGCCCATTTGGCCCGTGTCCGTTTAGCTTGATTCATTTTTATAGACATAAAGTTTAGCTTGATTCATTTTTATAAACATAAAATTATAGTATATAGAGAGGTTCGAACATATGACTTTTAGGTAGGGGTGTGCGCGGGTCGGGTGAGGGCGGGTGGAGGATAAAACCACCAACCAACCCGCCCTTGGCGGGTGGCTAATTCTCTCACCCGCCAACCAACCCGTTTACCTCAATAACCGGCGGATTGGTTAAATATATGGCGGGTTTCAACCGGCGGGTTGGGCGGATTGAGCGGGTGAAGCATTACTATTTTTTTTTATTTTTTATAAACACCTAATGTTCTTAAAATCTTTTTAACAAGCAAAAACACCTCAAATTCGTATATAACAATGCAATATTGTGTTATTTAGTAATTAAACTATAATCCAAACAATTCTTCCAATAGTAATAAACTAAAGTGCCAAAATAAATTGCCCTACAACAATAGAAGCTACTAACTAGCTAGATATATAATAATAAATGTTTATTATTATTAAAAAATCTTACAAACTAACATATAGTTTCACATTCGAAATTGAAAGAATATCAAATCAAATAAGTGCATATTCAAACTATCATAATAAACATTTCTAAAGAAATAAAAAACACTAACTTGCAAGCATATCCAACTAAGGGAAAATATAATGTAGTAATGAAATTTATTTTATATAAATATATTATATATTTATATATAATTATTTGGCGGGTGGTGGCGGGTTTAGGGCGGGTTGTCACCTCTATACCCGCCAACCGACCCCACCCGCCAAAAATTCATCAAATCCACCCAACCCAACCCGCCTAACTATTGTAACCGCGGATTGCGGATGGGGTAGGGGTGGGTGGGGTCGGGTCCGGCGGGTTGGGCGGGTTTTTGCACACCCCTACTTTTAGGTCTTAGATGAGAAGTCCTAACCACTAAGATATGTATTAGCTTGTCTTTAATAGTTGTGATATATATAATATTTAACCTTATTTCATATTCTTTTATAAATCTATATCTATACTACTTATAAAAGTCTAAATGATGGAAATACTTTTGATTCACTAAAATAGCCTTATAATAAATAATAATGACACTTACAACCTCCTATAATTTTAATTACTTGAAATCTCTTTAACTTCTGTATTAGAAATCTTCTTTTTAATTACTTTTCTATTCTAAATAACTTTAGAACTACCCATTCTTTATCGAGTTTTCTTATTTGTGCATAATCCTTTTTTAAAATAAAAATTTATTATCCTTTAGTTGTGCGTTTTTTATATTATATTATATTTTCTATATCTATACCTATTAATTAAAGTTTGAGTATTAAAAAAAAAATTTTAATTGACCACAATATCCTGTATAATTATAAAAGTACATAAATAGGTATTGTTCCAGAAAATTTTACCAATAAAAAATCATAATAATTGCCTTTCTACTTGATTAAAGATTTCTTATAAATAGTAAAGAGTAATTCTTTTTGAATTGAACTCAATTTATCAAACCCTATAAAATTTCATTAATCACAACAAAATTTTATAAATTAAATTGAAATTCTTTTACAAGCATGGTCCTTTAAAAATCTATCAATCTTCTTAATTCAATTATTATTTTTAAATACTAACACATTTATAGATCGAACTCAATTGCGCGAAAAACTAAATATTATATGATTCACACTTTATTTATTGTTTTCAAGAAAAAAACAAATATAATTTGACTAATTGTTCTACTAAAGTTTTTGTTTATAAAAACTTATTCATCACTATATCAAACTTAATTTCTCAAATAATTAATTAGTGTATAATTTACAATTTATTTCTTAGTTTCAAGGAAAAAAAATTTGCTAATTATTTCAATAAAATTTTGAATAATTTATTTTAATTGTATTGGTCACTCAATCACTAATGTTGAATTTTTTTATTTTTTATTTTCTATAATAAAATTATCTCATGCAACTCATGTAGTGCAATGCTAGTTACTTATAAAAGGCTTAATGTTGAAAAAACTTTTGATCGACTAAAATGTCCTCGCATTAAATGTTAATGACCCTTTTACCCTCTTGCAATATTAATTACATGAAGTTTATTTTTAATTCATTTTTTAAGAGTCATATTTTCAATTAATTTCCTAATTCAACAAGGTGATAAGAATATTCTTTTATTTCTTATTTTTAATATCTAAGTATAATAATTTTCACAGTGACATTTTTAAAAACGACCGTTGGATGAGATGTTTCGCTTATGTAAGACATGTATGAAAAAAATCATGTTGATTCAATGGTCATTTTTTTCTAAATGCCACATTCTTGAAAAAACTATGATATTAAATTTGCATAGTTTAAACAATTTAATTGTTTTTCTCAAAAACCATCCGTTGGATCTATGTGATTTTTTGCATGCACAATGTGTCTATATGAAACATCTTATCCAACGGTCGGTTTCATAAAATAGTACCCTTATGTTAACATTTGTATAATATAAATAAGAACCATATGATACACAAGTTTAAACAATTTAAATATTTTCTCAAAAACCAACCGTCGGATCTATGTGATTTTTTTTATGTACAGTGTGTATATTTGGAACATCTTATCCAACGATCGGTTTTACAAAGTAGCATCCCTATGTTACAATTTGTACAACATGAATAAGAACAATATGATACACAGCTTAGATGAAACAAACATAAATAGTTTTTGTTATAATGGATGTGGTCAACTGACCGTTGGATCACTCTGATTTTTTGCGAGTATGGCATTCTTAAGAAGCTAGTTAATGTGAACAATGTTTACGGATGGGAATACATTCAAACTTTTTTTGGATTACTCTGATTTATTTTTGCATTGTAATTTGAAAATAAGAAATATAAAGTAATTTATTTCGAATTTTATAGTGATTGATTATTTGAAAAATCATGTTTTATCTATAATTTGAATTAGAATTTGAAAAAAAAAAATTTAATTAATAATTTTTCACTTTATTTAGTTGAATTTCATATTAAAAAAAATTTCTTTTAGAGTACCTTTATTTGAAACTGATAAAATACAAATCTCACTGTTTGTTTCTCTCTTTATTCGATAAAATTTATTGTTATTTTTTTTAATATTCAAAACACTAAAAAAATAACAAACTTTGTTGATGCCTTATTGAATTAGGAAATTAATTGAAAATATGACTCTTAAAAAAGGAATTACAGATAAACTTCATGTAATTAATATTGTAAGAGGGTAAAATGGTCATTAACATTTAATGCGAGGGCATTTTAGTCTATCAAAAGTTAAGTAAAAAAAATTAAAAATTAAAATCAGCTGTCACTCCTCATCTATCTCCTCGACATCTCTCTCTCTCTCTCTCGCTCGCTCGCTCTCGCTGTGGCAGTGTCGTACACACAGAACCTCAGCACGGGGACGGCGAGTCGGTGACCGCGACAACGGCGCTGCACTCAGCACTCTCTCTCTTGCTGCTTGACTGCTCCTGCACAGCTGCACTCGGCACTCTCTCTCTCTCAGTCTCTCCCGGCAGCGTTGCACAATTCTCGTCGACTCATGGGACGTTGATACTCCACCACTGTACGTCTACACCACACCGACTGACCGACAGCTGGCCTGACCGCCTGGGCTCCGTTCCAACTAGTAAGTTCTTAAATTTTTAGGGTGTCCTTAATTTTGTTTCAAATGTTTTAGGGTTTTCTTTATTTTTAGGGTGTCCTTAATTTTGGCCTGAAAATCCGCTTTGTGAATTGATTGTTGTAGGTTTTAGCTTATGAGAAATTAAGGTTCAAGAACTAAAATTTTACATACAAATTTTTTTTAGTCAATAAGTAGTAGGGGCATCGTTTTAGGAGCTCGCCTAGGGCATCCAAAACCTCTGGGCCGGCCCTGCTCAAGGATATGCTGCCATGGATTTCTTGCTCTGTAAAAAGGCAAGAGAGTGATTCTGGTGACACATATATATTGTGAAGTTTCATGTTAGTGAGGCCTTTCAAGTTAAAGGGTATTGTTGTTTTGTATTGTATGGTTTCTGTATTTTATTGTATTACTACAAATCTTTATTTTTTGTCCAATTGATTTTAGGTCGTTTAAAGATGTCATTAGCTTCGAGTCACTACCCGCTGATGTAATACGAGTAGTATGCATTTGATGTAATTCATGCTCAAGGTATTTACGATCCAAATTAAGACGATTATGACTTTATAATGTTTGACTAGACCAAACCAGAGTAATCCAAAAAATGGGGGATTTCTTTTGTTCTTTTATTTGAAAATGGCAGAGATACTTGCACTTGTGTTCAACTCTCAGCTTCTGGCTGGAGCTGCATATATGCCCATCTTAACAGGATTAAAACATCTTCAATGACTTATGGCTTGCTTGGATGTTTGAATGAATTCATTGTAATTTATATGGTATTGAATGTAGAAATTCGTTATCTGGGAATGGGACTATTCAGGTCAATTAGTAGAAATTTAGGGAAAGTGGGAACTATTTTGCCAATTGCCATACCAAATGACCAAATGTGCATGTTCAAGCTAAAAGAAAATTAGAACATGCCAATTACCCCGGCGAAGTCCACTGGAGCCTTGGGTTCAAGATCGATATCAAACTCATTGTTCATTATCTTACCAAAACAAAGGGGATACAAAATCAAAAGAGATGATGATCCTGGTTAACTGTTTTGAGGCCTAGCTTTTGAATAAACTCAATGGCCCTATATTGATAAAAGCATATGGATTTACATATAAATATTTTTTTCCTAATTTTATTAAAGTTGCACTAGATGCTAATCTTCATATTTTAAGCAATAATGCATCCTCAATTCATCATTTTGCTTAGTAATTTTGTCTTTTAAAGATCAAGCTTGTCTGTAACTGTAAAACCATTTGGCAAGGAATCCAGTGAGCGTATCAGTTTTTTAATTTCATATAAAAACTTGATCCCATTTGATGAATTTCCACTAATGAAAGCAGGCAAAGGCTTGGATTAGAAGGGTCAAGGGTGAGAAGTTTTTGGGAATGGTATGGCAACTGCACCAAAGAAGCCAACCTGAGAATAGATTTACAGTGTATTTGAATTGAGAGAGTTGAAGAGAAAAGAAGAGAGAGTTTTTTAGTTTCTCTCCATTCTTTTGTTTGGTTTTCCAAAATGAGAGAGAAAGGGAAGGAGGGAGAGAGAAAATGGGGAGAAAGTGGATGCTTTTTTGTTCTCTCCAAAATTTAATTTTCTGCCCACATACATTTCTTGTAGTATTGAAAGAGTAGGGGTAATGTTGGAAATTATACCTTAACATTTTCTCTCCTCTTCTTAATGAAAGCTATCCAAACAGGTAGAAAGAAAGTCAACTTTTTTCTTTCTCTTCTTTTTTAATGAGATTATCTTCTCTTCTCTTCTCTCTCTCAATCCAAAGGTGTTAGGGTGGGGTAATTTACAACCTCCATTTTATTGTTGGCACCACATTAATGATTCTTTTTTGTTACGTTTTCTAATTTGCCCTTCTGTAAAGGCAACACACAATTTCCAATGACGACCACATTAATAAAGGATTTTTGGGTTCTTTCTGTATCCACTGTAGGAAAACCATAGGCAGCTCCTTCAACTGAAGAGTCGAGCCCTAACCTCCATTTTCAGTACAATGAGCTCATTCCTCTAATTTTATTTTATATATATATTTTTAATTCCTAATCCAACATCAACTCTCCTATTTTAACGAGATTCAAGTGACATAAAAGAATTGAAAGATAAATTTCATTACTTGCTTTACACCGAGACATATACATAGATAGGTACGTTTTTTAATCCAATTTTTGCATAATTTTAACTTGTTTTAATTCTTTTTTTTTTTGGGTATATTCTTAATAATAAACACAAAAATATAACATAAAAAAAATCACAAATACATTGTTATTAGTATGGCTGCAAATAAACCAAGCCGTTTGTAAGTGACTCGCAAGTGTGTTCGATAAGGGCTCGTTCGAGTTTGTTTATTTATTAAACAAGTCAAGCCCAATTCTCAAAGTTAGACTCGTTTAATAAACAAGCCAAGCTCATGCAAACTTGGGCTTGGCTTGTTTACGTTTGCGAACAAAGCTCATGAACATACTTGTAGACTTGTTCGTAAACAAGAATCATGAATGGGCTCGTGAATAGGCTCGTTCTATCATTGCTATTAACCCATACTCCCACGTATAGAAAATATATAAAAGTAAAAAATAATTTCTTAATTTACGTATTTTTTACATTTTTTTAATATAAAAAATAAATTAAGTCAAGAATAATTTTCATTTTACGTCCACTTCTACTTGGTTTCAGAAATGAGTATTAATTATTTGTAGACAGTTTGACATGAGATAAAATGGTTGGCCAAAGTTCGATTACCTTAATTGGAAAATTTTGATATGTGAATAGGTGGTTTGAACATAATTATAAATAAACATGTGGATTCATAGCTCTCCAATTGCAACAAGATTTTGCAACGGAATGGGAGGTTGTTGCAAGAATTCAATTTTTGCAACGGAAAAAGCCATTGCAACTAAACTAATAGGGCCAGTTTATGAGTTTATCTTCCACCGTTGTAATTTTGCACAAAGTAGGGCAAATTTATTTTTTTTTTCACTTTATGTTTTCATTGCGATGGGATTAACCCTCACAAAGTTAAAAATGAATATTTTTATTACTCCCTACACTGAATCGGAATTAAAAATAATTTATTTTCAAATATATATATATATATGCAATTGCAACGGGAAGGCCCTCGCAATGTTTCCCCCAATTGGAGCCATCCCACGCACTTGATCTCTATCTCTCTCTCTCTCTGCACGCAGCTTCGGCTACCTTTGCAGCTCGCCCCTCACGCTGCCGTCGACCCTCCCATGCCGTTGTTGGATTCCCATGCTGCCATCGTCCCTCCCACAGGTTGCAAGTTCGTCTTTCTTTCTCACCCTCTCCCCTCCCCCCACTCTATCTCTCAAACATTTGATAAAATATGACCATATATTGTCAAATGTAGGGCTTGATATGTGTTATGTGAAAAAAATTGATTTTGATACAATTTGTTTTCTATGATAGGGTATAATCTGCCGTGTTTGATGTGGTCTTGCTTTTGATTTTATTTTTATTTTGATTTGAACTTGATGTTGGATCTCAATTTGAATACTAATGCTGGATTTGATCTAGAAACCCTAAATGACTCTATTGCCACTAATATTTAATTTATTTGCTCTTATTATTTATTTTATTTTTTTGTAGTCTACGAATTCATGGCTTCTAATCATAGGTAAGTCTCTAAATTTTGTAAATTTATGTATGCCACAACTTTCAGCTCATATATACAGAGAGAGAGGGAGAGAGAGAGAGGCAGGGAGGTAGATACACACACATCATCCACCCGCCCACATACGCTTTGAATCTCCGGCTTTTTGCCATTATGATCTAGAATCATATATTGTAGGTTGGGAGAAAGCTACTAATTTAGAATTGCATAGCATTTTGATCATTACCAGTAATTGATCTTATCAATTTGATTATATGAAATAGCCAACTAATTTAGAGTTTTCTCTCTCTCTCTCTCTCATTTTAGGAGTTATATTTATATCTCACTTCATTTTTTGTAGTTATAACCTTTATATCATTTAGTTTTTTGCTTGTCTGTTGTCTGTGTTAGTGTAACCTTAGATATGAATCACTGTATCCTGAAACGGGGATGGTTGTGCAGTGTGTCACTACCAAATGTTATTCACTGTTTATCACTTTGGCTTCAAGGCACCTTCACCCGAGTAGACTGATATAGGCCAACATTTGTTGGAAAAAAGGTCTCGATCATGTCAACTTCAAGGCAGCTTCACCTATGGCGACTGACACAATACCACATTTGTAAGAGAAGGCCTCAATCACATCAGCTTCAAGGCACCTTAACCCATGATGACTTATGCATGACCTCATTTGTAGGAGAAGTCATTAATCTCATCGGCTTCATGGCACTTCCTTCCGAGACGACTGGTGAACACCAACATTATTTGGAGAACGTATTGATCAAATTGATTTCAAGGCATTTTTACCCGAGACGACTGATGCACGCTAACATTTGTTGGAGAAGGTATTGATCACTTTGGCTTCAAGGCATTTCCACCCAAGATAACTGATGATGCCATTAAGACGGATACCACTTTGCACCAATTCACTCCAGCAGACCGAAGACTTTGACTGACACTCATGATCGATGTCACTTTGCATCAATTTATCTTGAGGGACTGAAGACTTTGGTCGCCAATTAAGATTAATGCCATTTTGCACTGATTCAACCGAGCAGACAGAAGACTTTGACCGCCACTCATGATCGACATCTCTTTGCACCAATTCATTTGGGAGGACCGAAGACTTCGGTTGTCAATCAATATTGTGTGGACCAGCCGTTTGACGGGGCTTATGGATCCACATCATCATCGGGCGATGTGATTATTAGGGATTTTTAGAAAACAACAAAACAAAGGAGTTGCCACCTTATTTTTAAGGAATAAGGAAACCATGAAATTGTTTTATTTTAAAATCAAAACGAAACCAACTTCATTCCAATGAAAAGCAATCTACGAACCAGAGATGGATCCGGGGGCTAGGTTACTACGTGGGAAGGTTCCAAGCTTTCGCTTGTAGGCACCTACCTCGCCCTAATTAAAGGACTTCTAATTTATTTGGGCTATTTAAAATTCTTAATGCAAACAATCCTAAATAATCTAATCAACCAACAAAATAGTGATATAAATGCAATAATCTATATTAGTTATATTAATAATAAAAAATATATACAAACAAACCCTAAGAACCTATAATACCCTACGGGCATCCTAAGGCGGACTTGAGCCCTATTAGCGCCTACGTAACTTACTAGTATCACCTAGCAAGTATCAAAGTCCACGTAGTTCGACTACCCTAGGACTTTCCTATTGTAATCGACCATATCATCAAAAAGTATTTCAACTTAATTCAAGACTCTAACTTTGAGAGTTTTTATCCGTTTGAAATTATTTATTTGAAATCATTTTAAATTAAAAGACTTTCACAGAAATCCAAATATTCTAGATAATTCTTATCTTTAGAATTCAATTCCAATTGAAAATCTTTTTCAAAGATATTTTAAGAAAACAAATCATATTGAAGGAATCTTATCCCAAGATATAAAAATCTTAAAACATTTCAAATCCTTTCAAAAATCATTTAATAATCAAATCTTTCATAAAAATCATATTTATTTCATAAAAATCACATTAAAAACCTTTTTAGAAAATCTCTCGAAGATAGACTTCTTAAATCAATTAAAACACTCAATTCGGATCATAATCTTTACAACAAAGGAAAGTCCTAGGGAATGTCAAGCGACCTTCCTAAACCTAGGGTTTTTAACTAGCCCTAAAGTTAATCTAGAATCCTAAAATCCTAATGCAATGCATGCTGTAAATTTAAATAAATCAAACAAATATACATAAAATTGATCTTAACAATGCATGAAAATGCTTCTAAATGCACACTAATTTTACTATGTGATCCTAAGCATATTTCTAAGTTGGATTTGGCCCTAAAATAATTTTTAGAAGTGATTTAAGGACATAAACAAATCCGGGCAGATTTGAATATGAACCTTAAACTACTTTAAAAACCATGAAAACAAAGAATAAAAATGATGACCTAGCATGCTTTCTACATGAATATACTATGAATCTACTACAAGAATCATGCAAAATATGACTTTAAAATGTTAATTAAACCACTTTAAAACATGTATTTAAATCTGGACAGATTTGAATACATGTTTAAAATAGCCTAAAAAATTATTTTTAATCCATAAAAAATATCAAATAAACACCCTAGCATACAATCTATCATGCTTGACTAAATTACCATGCAAAAACATATCAAAAACTATACAAAAAAATGCTTAAATAATTAATTTAAACACAATGGGAGGATCTTACCTTCGCACGCTCCCTCGTACACAATTTATATATTCAAACAATCAAATTCATGGCAAGTGTTTAAATAATCATAAAAAGCATAAACAAAAAGACTCAAGACTCATCACATGTCAAAATAACATATTAACACATTCATATCATCATTAATACCATCAATCAAACATTAAGAGATTCAAATAACAATATGAACATATCAATATCTATTCTAAACATGCTTACACATAAAATAATGAAAGACTCATCCTAAACATGATTAATAACAACAAAACTAATCCTAAACATGTTAACTAGCACAAAATGATAACAAGACTAATCCTAAACACATCTAATCACATAAAATCATAATGAAAGACATCCTAACATGCTTTCTAAACATACAATCATAATAAAACTAACCCTAATCATGTATATTTACATAAAATCACAATAAAGCTAACCCTAAGCATGCATACTCACATAAAATCATACTAAAGTTAACCCTAGTCATGCATACTCACATAAAATCATGAAAAATAACTATTTTAAACATATGAACTCACATGAAATCATAACAAGACTAACCCTAATCATGCTTGCTAATATATAATCATAGTAAAGCTAACCCTAGACATGCAAACTACATTAAACAAGCCGCATACAACAACTAATATCATTCTAACATATGCAAGCAACTAAAAATCCATACATATAATACATATTAAAATATGGAGATGGAAGAGAAGATTTACATCAAAACAACTAAAATTGAATTAGGATAGAACCCTTACCTTTTCTTCTTCCTTCTTGGCTATCTTCCTTCAATCTCCAAGCCTTGATTCCTTCTTCTCCTCTCCTTCCTCTCCACCTTGGTCCTCTCCTCCAATGGTGTAAGAAAATCAGATCTGTAGCCTCCTTTCTCAACCCTAAAATCCTTTCTTTCTCTTCTTCTTTTTCTATAGTAGTGTATTTATAGAGTTAGGGTTTAAGAACCTTGAATGGTTGGGATTAATCTATCTAAAAAAAAATCCTAGGGCTTAGAATGAGTCTCCCTAGGGTTTACAAGCTGAATCCCCTTCAAATTTATTTAAAAAAAAAAACAATCAAATCGGCCAAAATGGGTGGGAAAGCTTCAAACCTTCCAAAATTGCAAAATTTGCTCGAGCATCCTGGTGACCATCCTGGGCTGGACGGCTAGCCATCCTGGGCTGGACGGTTGGCCATCCTAGCTAGGACGGTCACCTTGTGAACTTTCCCCAATTTCTCTCATTTTCAATGGGATTTCGTATTTTGGCCATATTTTGGTCAATTCTCATCCAAATTCGATGATCCAGGTATCAAAACGACCGTGTTTTGATCCTCCACATTTTTAGAAGATTTTTGGGTCAAAAATACTTGACCATGGCCAAGGGTTTTAGCAAAAAGCTAGCCAATTGATCCGGTTGTGTCAAAATTGGTCATATGACCATTCTTTGTTTTGTAAAATTGATCAATTAGGCTTGAACCACTTCTAAAAACATGATTTTAATATGAAATTGATACTTGAAAACATGTTTTGAAAATCTTTAATTTTGGTGAAAATGACCAATTCACGGTCAATTTGAATAAAACCCTAATTCAGCTCATTCTTACTCGTGGGATCGATTTTGGGCGAATCTATCCCAACCATTCAAAAGTTCAATTAGCACTCCAACTACACTCTCCACATCCATATAAACCTCATGAAACAATCCGTTTCGAATTCAGAGGTTATTCGGAAATTATACGAGAAAAAGGACGAAAACGCCCCTCAAGTCGCAAAAACCCTAATTACCTATCGAGCTCTTGTCAGAATGACATGAAAATTTACAGGGATGTTCTAAAACACCTCAAAAATCAAGTGCAATACAAATGGATTGATTCCAATCCAAATGTACGCATGAAATAATGAATTGTCCTTTTCCTCAGAAAAGAGCAATTTGGGTAATTTGGTCTTTACAAGGCCAATTCCTCACCAAATAATCCACTCTTCGAGCTGATCATTTGCATAAATATATGATAGAAAGAATTGGTAAAAATGGGGTGTCCACAGATTGATGCCACTTTGCACCAATTCACCCAAGTAAACTGAAGACTTTGACTGTCACTCATGATCGTTGTCACTTTCTTGGATCTTCATTGATAGTTTACCCTCATGTCAAGGAACTTTAAGTTGTGTTGGATGTTTGACACAGTTTGGCTGATGTTGAGGAGCTTGTGAACTGTAGTGAAGATTCAGGATAGTTTGAACTCATGTCGAATGAGCTTGGACAAGTCTTGAATCTTCAAGATAGTTTACCCTTATATCAAGGGGCTTTGAGTTGTGTTGGATTTGACACAGTTCGGCTGGTGTTGAGGAGCTTGTGAATTATAGTAAAGATTCGGAACAGTTTAGACTCGTGTGAGTAAAGAGTATCTACTAGATTAACCACCAGTAGACTTGGTGGTGATGTTTTAACAGTTTAACTACGTGTGAAATCATTGGTAAAGAACATTTTTTTTTTTAATTGTGACTAAACTTGAGATGATTTCACAAGCTGCCTATGTACCCCAGAGGGATCAAGTCATAAAGTAGTTCAACGAGTTTTTTTTTAGGTACCATAAACAGTTTAGACTCATGCAGGCCAGGAGTAATATGCAGTTTAAGCTCGTGCGTGAAGGAGCGTAGGTTACTTCAAGAGTGATAGCTTTTCAGGAGCTTGCTACCACTAGTGTTGATTTTTTGTTTGCCTTTGGAAGATTCAGAGCTTGACTCTTTTTCTACCTCAGCATGGTAGGGGGTCTGCACCACTTTTTCTTCAGCAGACTTGTGGCTTTGATTCTTAGATTGACATGTGAGTATGATTGTGCGCCGCTTAGCTTTTCACGGGCCTTATGTGCTCACATCCAATGTCGACTGACGCTTCATGCAAGACGGGATCAAGCTTCTAGTCTCATTGTCATCCTTTGGCTCAACTTGGTTTTTCTTCTGTACCCTTCGTTGGCGCCTTTTTATGGATGATGTATTAAGAGCTCCAATTCGCTCCAAAGCTGATTTGGGTAAACTCGGGGCTATATTGTTCTCACTTTGTTTAGGAGTACCCAACCGACTAAACACTGAGACTTGATCATTTGGAACCTCGATGCAATCGAATACTAAAGTTCGAGGAGTGGACTTTGGGTCTTTGTTCCTATCCACCTCTTTGACGATGACATGATGTTGAGGCACGTTCTTCTTGTGCAACTTTCTTCGAGTCACCATAGTCCATTCCTCATTGTCTTCAACGACTGACTTGGTGTCGGAGCTTGAGTGGCAGTCCTTGAGAGTAGTTTCGTAAGGGATTTGAACTTCTATAGGTTCAAGTGATCCGAATTAGATGATCCTAGCTAGAAGATGCCCCCAGCTTTTGGTGCAGAAGTGTCAACAGTCTTGGTGGAGTTTGTGAAAGTAAGGGGTCAAAAGAGCTAAGGGTGATTGTAGCATGGTTTGACTCCATTATTTCTTCAAGCTCTAACTGGATCTTTCCTTGCTTTGCCAGACTCATGCTCAATTCTTTTAACACAAAGCACTTTTCCACCGGTGACTGATGATGTGGTGGTACTTGCAATACTTTGGGTTATCAACATGCCCCAACTCCTCAGGACGCTTGCACTCTGACTTGATCACTTTATTCTTAAGCAAGTCCTCTAGAATGAATGGTATATCAGAATCTAGAAAAGGGTACTATGAACCAACCAACCTAAATATCCCGAGGGATCGGGAGGCCTCTCGTTCACTTTGAGGTTTGAGTGGATTGTGGATAATCTTTATCCGTCTCGATTTATCCTTCTCTATTATCCACGTTTATCCTTCTCTATTATCCACTCAAGATTGGGTTTTGAAAAAGGATAAGAATTTATAAAAAACTGGGAGTCGCCACCTTATTTTTAGGGAACAAGGAAACCACAATAAAGAGTTTTATTTTCAATAAAACATTGACCCCATATTTTGGAAAAGCATGGTCTTTGAATCAAAGTTGGATTCGGGGGCTAGGTTACGAAGTGGGAAGGTTCTAAGGAACTCCTTGTAGGCACCCACCTCGCCCTAATTAAAGGTCTCCTAATTACTATTGGGCTTTATCAAAATCTTATCATGATGATCCTAATTATCTAATCAACCACAAAATATGCATAATAATATATAATAATAATAATAGATAGTACAAAAGTATACACAATCCTAAGGATCTTAGGAGACTCGAGTCAACCTAAGATTGGACTTGCGCCCTATTAACTGCCTACGTACCTTACTAATTGCTTGATAAAGATCAAAGTCCACGACGATTATCTAGGATTCTCCTATTGTAATGAACTACACTATCATTAGCATTTTATCTCATCCAAGACTCTATCTTCGAGAGTTTTTATTAATTTGAAATCCTTTTTAGAAAATAATTCATCAATTAACAAATTCCCAATGAATTTAGAATTCTTTTTAAAACATAATTCTTATCCAATCACAACTCTTTTCAAAATGGGAATTCTATCCCGAGTTAAATCCTTTCAAAGGGTGGAATTTCATTCCAAATCAAACTTAGAGTTCCAATTTCATTGGGATTCAATTAATTGTAGATTAATTTTGATAAAACATTAATTTTAGAAATTCTCTCGAAGATAGGATCCTAAATTCATTAGAATCCTAAATCTAGTGTAATTCTTACAACAAAGAAGAATCCTAAGCGGGATCAAATGATCCCCCTAATCCTAGGGTTTCTAGCTAATCTTAGGTTAGTCTAAACACCTAAAATACTAAATGCATGCTTGCTGGAATTTAAATAAAATAAATAAAAAGTGCAACAAATAATGCAATCAATGCATGAAAAATGACCCTAAATGCAATCTAATCAAACTATGTGAACCTAGGCATATTTCTAAGTTGGATTTGGCCCTAAAAATGGTTTTTAACTTACTTTAAAGTCACTTTCAACCCATGAACAGATTTGAATGTACCTCTAAAAATAAATTAAAACCCATGAAAATAACAAAGAAAAAATGTGAAGATGAGCTAAGATGCAATCTAACATGACATACTATTATTACTATATATAAAACAATGCAAAATGTGGCTTAAAAATGATAAAAAAGTCTATTTAAAGCATATATTCAAATCTGGACAGATTTGAATACATACTTAAAATGGCTTGAAAACCATTATTAATCCACACAAAATACCAAATAAAAATCCTAACATGCATACTCTCATAATAGACTAAAATACTTATGCAAATCAATCAAGAAAAAGTCACATATTCATGCTTAAAACATTAAATTTATCATAAGGGAAGGAACTTACCTTCGCTTGTTCCCTCGAACACGATTCATACATCAATCATTCCAATGCATCCCATATGATAAAATCAATTGAAACAAAGCAAGAACAAAACTAAACTTGATATACAATGCCTAGACTACTTCTAACATCCTAACAATAACTATTGACTCAAAAGACTCAAACTTTCTTATGAACATGCATCTCTACTAAAAAAAGAAAATCATATCTATGAAACCAATCCCTAGTATGCATTCTAAACATGAAATAAGCTCCTAAGGATACTCCTAACAATCAAACAATGATCATAACATATCAAAGACTCTAACTCAACACTAGACTTAGCCCAAACTTCTCAATCATGCAAAACAACAAAGAAAAATGACTCTAAACATGTTAAACATTGCATGAATATAAAAACATTCAACCCTAACTTATCATACATGATTAAAGTCTACATTATCAACCTAAATCATGCATGAAAATAAAGGAATGAAAGCCTACATTCTACAATATACAAAAACTACCCAGAAAATTCTAAATCCTAACTATGTTACACAAGACTCAATTCTAAACACAATGATGCACTCAAACTAACCTTTAGCCTTCTTTTTCCTTGCTCCTAGCACTCTTCTTAAACCTCTGGTAGCCTTCAAATTCGTGGTTAAGGTTCTAGTGCAGCCCCCAAGGTCCCAAAGTCTCTCTAATCAAAGTTGGCTCCTCTTAAACCTATTCCTAAGTGATGTATTTATAGAAAGAGGCTCTAAATTGATCAATGGTTGTCATTAAAACCCTAGGGAGTGATTTAAGGGTCTCAAATCAGTCTTCCAAGGTCTCTAAGGTCGTGCCAAGTGTCCCAAGCTGAGCTAGATAGCCATTCGAAGAGTCCCAAAGCATCCAAACTCTCAAAAAATCAAATTTGGGCGAATATGGGAATTGGGCATGGATGACCGTCCACCCTAGGATGGTCGACCGTCCAGCTTGGACGGCCAACCGTCAATGGAGGGATGGTCATCGAGCCCTCAGCCCAATTTTGCCCTATCTCGACCCGTCTCGGCTGTTTTCGGCTTTCCGGGCCCGTTTCAAGTCCAAATTTGACGATTCAAGCGCCAAAACGATCGTGATTCGATTCTCCATGTTTCTAGAAGAGTTTGAGGATGAAAAACCTTAACCAAAGTCAAGGTTTTGGGGAAAAGTCAACCGATTAGCTGTTTAGGGCCTGCCGGGCCCAAATTAGGGTTTTGAAATCTGCTAACCAATCGCTCTTGAAATCATTTCTTCTTCTTGAAATAAGTTTTAAAATGTTTTTAAAAAGTGTTTTGAAGCCTTTGAAGACTTTGGGTTTGATAAAAATATCGAATCCCGATCACTTCCGGTCGAAACCCTAATATGGGCTTGAAAGGGTCTTTCGAGCCTCAAGAGCCAAACATGAGCCAGAAGGCTCAACAGGCCTTGCTACTGATCAACTTAGCTATTAAACCCACCCTAAATATCCATGCCAAAGTCTCGGGACAATTCGAGACAAGATCGACAGCCATTCAGAGCCTTTGTGATTTGAAGGACAGCACTGCCCTTCAAGTCACAAAAGGCCTTATTTTCTATCAAACCTAGCTCAGAATGCCATGAAACTTTACAGGGATACTCCTAGACTCTCTAAAAACTAAATACAAAAAGAACCGACTCGATCTAACCTAAAAACCTTCATGCGATAATGACCTCTATCTAGCTACTCATAAAGGGTAAAACTGGGAGCTTAGGGTTTTAACACCCTATTTCACTTCTAATCATAGGCAACCATTAATGACCATACCCATGGTCAAAAATGGATGTCTACAGGTACTCTTTTTCCTCCAACTGCTTGAAGGTAGAGCGATGCTATTCCTTTCCTTGATTTGATTCCACCATTTTAATTTCTTTATTTTTTCTGCGGTTAGAGATTTTAGTTGGTGTCATCGTGACTGCCATTGACTCTTCAGCAAGGCTTTCTAAAGGCTTATTGCCTCTTATCTCATCCCTCATTCGTCTTGCTGGTCAGAAGATAAATGGTATTTTGCACCATGGTAAGCAATGCTGAGCTCCATGTCATGGGCCCGAGTAGCTAGTTCTTCAAAGGTACGGGATTTAATCCCTTGAAGGATGTTCAACAGACCCCGGTGCATACCTTCTATACATATCTCCACGACAGAGACTTCGAAAAGTCTGTCCTTGCAATCAAGGCTTAATGATCTCCAACGGTTAATGTAGTCAACAACGGGCTTGTCTTTCTGTTGCTTTGTGTTAGTGAGCTCTATCATGCTCACTGTATAACGGGTACTGTAGAAGAGATTAAGGAATTCTTATTCCATTTGCCCCCAACTATCAATGGATTCAGGCTCCAAGTCAGTGTACCAGTCGAAAGGGTTTCCTCGGAGAGATCAAACAAACTGCTTAACCAGAAGGTCTCCTTCCGTTCCAGCATTGTTGCAAGTCTCGACAAAGTGAGCGATATGTTGCCTGGGGTTTCCATTCCAGTCGAACTATTGAAAGTTTGGGGGTTGGTAACCCAATGGCATTTTCAAGTTATCCAACCTCTTGGTGTATAGTTTAGAGTACAATAGTGCACTATAAGAAGTACCTCTATATTGTGCCCTAATGGTATTCGTTATCATGTCTTGCGGTTGTTAGACAGATAATGAGGCCACCGAGGTAGGTTGAGTAGTTTGCTTTGTACCATGCACTGAGGTAGGTACATGGGGTGAATCCGCTTGAGGTGTAGAGCCGGGAGAGTGAGTAGGGCCTTGGCTAGACTCTCCAACGTCTTGCACTTCAAACTTTTTCATGAGAGAAGCAATCTGCATATCCTTTTCTTCAACGGTCCTTGTAAGTTTGTCTATGGCCCGCTGCATTTTAGCAAATTGTTCCTCGATGGATGTCGCGCGCACAAACTGTCATGACCGACATGACCATTGAGTAAGAAATAGTGAAGGAGTTTGACTTTTTTGGCGAGGCTTCATCCTTCGAGGTTCTAGTCAAGGAGCCAGACTGTGAACCTATAGTTGATTTGGTGTTAGAGAAGGTCCAATGGGATTTGACCATTGATTCCACTGAGACTGATAGAGATGGGGATGGAGGCCCTTTAGAAGAGGCTTCATCCTTCACAGTTCTTGTCAGCGAACCTATACTTGAGTTGGTCTCGGAGACAAATCGGCGATTTTTTGCCTTTGACTCCTTTGGGACAGATAGAAGCTTTTTCTTATTCTAACGGATTTGCTTTTTTGCCCCCAGAGAGGCTAAGCTGACGACTTGTTGGTGCCTTGGGTTCATTTCAGCAGGTTTTGATGACATAGTGCTTGTAGCAACATGTTGATTCGGCGGCAAAACCACTACCTTCAACTTGTTGCGAGTCATGGGCTGAGGGCCAGGGTTAACTCCAATAGGTTTCGACAGCAGAGTGCTTGTATTAGCTTGCTGATTTAGTGGCAAGATTACTACCTTCAACTTGCTGCGGGTCACTGTGAGGTGCAAGCAAAGTCGTTTGCTTGGCGGCGTTCTTGCCTTCACATGCAACTTGTGTTTTATTGGAAGCCATTGAACTTCAAGGTTGGATTTATGAGAAAGAGAGAAGAGGCAGAGATGTGCCACCGGGCATGCTAGAAATTTGTACACACAAATTCCGTGTCCTGGAAAATTAAAGAACAAGAAAAATATGGACAAATGTAATTTGTATTAATTTATGAAAATTAATGGGTACAATTCTCTGTGGGTATATTCTTTACAAAAGAATAAAATCATTTGATTAAATCTCCTTTGATAGCTTGACGATCCAAGGGCTAGGATAGCTTGATCTCGAATCCGACAATGGCTTGATGTTGTTGATGTTGATCCAAGGGCTAGAATAGATTGATCTTGAATCAGGTGATGACTTGATATTGATTCAAGGGCGACAATCGCTTGATCTTCAATCAAACAGGTTTTCTTGACTTGATTTTATTCAAGGGCGATGAGCTTAATATTGAATCAACAAGATTTCTTGGCTTGATTTGATTCAAGGGCGACGATCGCTTGTTCTTGAATCAGGCTTCGGAGTGGAAGATTCGACACTTATGTCTTGTGCTTGTTAAATCTTTCAAAGTATTGATGAATGCTTAAAGGTCCGGAGTTTGGCAAAACTTTGAATCTCTTGTTGAATGTCTGGAGTTTAGCAGCACTTCAATACTCTGGAAAAGTCCTCCCTTTCTTGGATGAAAGCCTCCTATTTATAGAGGAGTTGATGCTCATCTTCAAAGGGTTTTGTCCAATTAGAAAATAGTTATTTTAACTATTTTTTAATTAATTTAATTTAAAGATAAGATAAGTGGAAGACTTATCTTTTATGTGATGATATGACATCCCATGTGTTGACATGTGTCACTTGTCATAGACCACATTAGCTTTGATGAGTCACCCTTATTTGTGGGACTTGCTAGTCTTGAGTTTGAATTATTGATCAGTGAAACTTTCAATCATTGACCAATCGAACGGTAATCAGTATCACACTAAATTTTTGATGTTTACACATGCATTGTACCATAATTTATGTTTCACTTAGAAAACTTAAATTTTGACCCGTAGAATTATTAAGTTCCTGTTTGGATTATTTTCATTTCCAGTAATCCTGCTTTAGTTTCCAAATAAAAGGTAACAAGCCTGAAAATATAATTTGTAATGCAATTTCTACTCTCTTGTTTCCTGAAGCAATTTTCATCAAAAAAGGGGAGAAATTGTTCTACACTAATTTCACTCAAACAAGGATTTAAAGAACACTGTTTAACAATGTGCTTTAACCCCATTGTTAAAGAATAGTTTCCCCCCAGTGTGATTGGTGTAATTGCAATGAATTGCTGCATACCAGTGCCCCCTTCTCGTTACTTCAATGAACAAAAGCATGGGGTGGGCAATGGATTTAATAGTGGCGTCAAAATGGACGGGCCTCCCATTTGGCCCATTGACTGATCCGATAAGCTAATGGATCAGGTTCGATAACTAATGGACTGAGCTAATCTGATCCATAGGAAATGGACTAGACTGGGTTAAGGATTTTTGTCTAATGAGCTGGCCCAATCCTAGTCCGATAAGCGGCCCGAATTGATCCGCTAGCCCGTTCTGATCAAATCCTCCCATTGGCTTGTCCAATAGCCTGTTTGACGGTCCGATAACTAATGGATTGGGCTGATCTAATCCATAAGAAATGGACTAGACTGGGCTAAGGATTTTTGTCCAATGGGCCAGCCTAATCTGAGTCCGATAAGTAGCCCGAATTGATCTGCTAGCATGATGTGATCAAATTTGCCCATTGGCCTGTCCAATAACCCGTTTGATCGAATCTGTTTGGCCCAGCCCGATCCGTTAAGCCTAACTCATTTTGATAAAATTAATAAAATTGCGTGGTGTGGAATTTGATCTCCATACCTCTTTAAGATAAAAGTTTTATGTAACAATTCTTACCACAAGGCTAAGTTTTAACTTGTGATACATTATGATGATAGATAATATTTAAATTAATTTCATTTAAATTCTTTAATAACAATTATATATATATAAAATAATATTTAGAAAAACACATTGTTGGATTAGATAAATTTCTTATGAATACCCTGCTCGCAAAAAATTAGAGGCTTAGAGCAATCCAACAGCCAATTTTTGAATAAAGATTATAGAATATTAGTGATCTTTTTAAAGAACAAATTAGACAATTTTTCATATTGCTATTTTAAAAAAACCGACAGTTGGATTACTGTAATTTTTGATAATATGATATTCATAAGAAATTTGTTCAATTCAACTGAAGATTTTTAGAAATATCTTGAATAATTAGACATACACATGTGACTTGAGCTAGTAAATTAGAAGGTGCACCTAGTACAAAATTGAGTGATGTTACTTGATTAGAGTCAATCACCAATGACTTTAAGAAAAACTAACCATTGGATTAGATAAACAATTTGTGAATGTCATGCTCACAAAAAATCATAGCGATCCAATGGTCAATTTTTGAATAATGACTATAGAAGATTTGTGATATTTTGAAGAACAAAACGTACAATTTTTTACATTGTCATTTTTCAAAAATAGATCATTAGATTATTGTGATTCTTTGCAATCATAGTATTACTCATAAGAAGTTTGTTCAATCCAATGGTGGGTTTTGTATTTTACAAATTACAGGTCTTTTCTTTTAATAAGTATTAATTACAACTTACAATTAAATGAGCCGGTTCATGAGTCTATTTGGTATTTTTTATTTTATTTTTTCATTCATGAACTCACTAATTTTTTGAAAAAGGAAAAAAAACTTATTTAGTAGAAGTCACAAATTATCTTTTTTAATTAAGAATCTTATATATTCTTAATTAAAATTATTATTTTTTCTCAACAATCTTTAAATCTTTTTAATTTTTAACTATGGTGAATATTTTTAATTTTTCACTATGATGATGCAACTCTCTCCTACCAAAATTGTATACATTTGAAATATGAATAAAATAATTTTTTTTGTTTAATTATTATTTATTCATGTACTTTACTAGTTATGTTTTTTTTTTTCCTTTTTTTTTCCCATTGTAATTTAAATATACTAAAAGAAAGTGGGAAAAAAATTGTCAAAAAAGTCCATTAGCCCGATTCGGCCCATTATCTTAGTGGACCAATCTAATGGACTGGATTGGACATGCTTTTTTCTCTGATTGGACAGGTCCGATCCAGTCCGATAGCTTAACGGAAGAAGCCCAATCCGATCCAATAGCACTTGAGCCCACTTTCTTAACGGGCCGGACAGGCCCGATTCGCCCATTTTGACACCACTAGGATTTAATGGTAGTTATGTATTATGAAAAGGTGAAACTATGGCTGAGAAGAAATATGAAGGGATAATAGATAGATCCGAAGGAGTTTTTATTATAATTTTATAAAAATTAAAATTTTAAAAAATTAAAAATTAAAAATTGAAAAAGAGTTTGTATCTATACATATATACAGGAATACTAACGTTAGGTGGAAGAATATATTTTCAAAAACTGACTGTTGGATTAGATACCCCTCTTATATATGCTGTACGCCTCTACAAAAAATCACAGTGATCGAATGATCTTTTTTCAAAAAATGGTGATAAAACAAAAATGTCACTGTGACATTTTTCAAAAATCGACTGTTTGATCATTGTGATTTTGGCAGGCATGACATACATAAGAAGCGGATGTAATCTAACAGTTAGATTGTCAAAATATGTTCTGCAAGTGGTTCCAAATGTGGCACCTGATGCAATTTGTATCAGGTGCACCTTACCTTATATATATGATCCTATAAGGATATGCTTACTTTAGCTACTTCATGATTGCTCATAGGGAATTGTGGGATGCATATTTTGAAAAACTGACCATTGGATTAAATATTGTTCTTATGTATGTCATGTTTGTGGGCCATTTCCAACCGCCACAACACCAAATGTTCACAAGCCAAACAAACCCTATCTAGGCCCCACAGCATCTACATTTGCTTGTGCATCACACAAGGGACAAGGCCTCTTCCCCCAAAAAAGCTTTGTCAGACAAGCTTTATTGGGAAGACCAAGCAAATGTACTACCGTACGCTCACTCACGCCAGCTCCTCTCTCATTTCATATACTACCGTGCCTTATACTGACTTTGGCATGGGATGGTCTTTGGAAGGCCTAACATTGGGGCTCAGCTCCGTATTCAGCTCCCCAACTCAGAATCCAGTTCTACAACTGTAGGTCCGACAGGTTCAGCCACATAGATGAAGGAATAGAGGAAGGGAACACGTCAAATACCATTTATAAGGGTGGTGCTAGCTTACCGAAAGTCTAGTTCACCATATTGGCGCCGTATGTGGGAACCGCCTACCAAAAGCCATGTTTGTTCTTCCCTTATTCTATTTTTATCCGTAAAGAGAGTTGCAAAACATGAACAGCTGTAGTTCGCAGCTCGATTGCAGCTCCTCAGAGGGAGCATGATTTATTTTCGTCTAGACGGTTGAACGTCTATTCAGATAAGTTCTTGACTGCTTTTATTTATGGTTTGATATAAACTTTAAACACCTTCATGAGTACAATCAGACGTATATTTGTCAAACTAGCTTGATGGATGTTGAACATCCTTTCATGATATAATCAACACAAACCTTTGATTCTACTTATAAATAGTATATCTTCATGCATGGTGATATTCTAAACAGGCTTTGCTAGCCAGCCTACAATGTATACTGAGACCAGCCACCGCCATATTTAAATATTGGGATGCGCTTTTGCAAGGTTATATTGACAAGCATGAGTAAAAATTGACATCAAAGCCTTATCCTCTATACATTTACTGGCATTTTTTGGCCCAAGAAAAAATTGTGTCCTTTGTCAGAAACTTTATTGCAGTTTTAAATCCTGTACCCATCTACATCGGCTTTACTACAATTTTGTACGACAAATTTTATAATAAAACCACTCAAACTTACCGTCATTTGCAGAGAAGGGTTCCCCTTTCTGCACTCGCCGCGTGAGCAGCGAAAATTTTGGGTTCATACTTAATATGCGTGCATTTGCTTATGCCAATCAGATTGTAAACATCAACCTTTATCATTAAGACTTGGCCCCACTACACGTGACTAGATAAGATTGCTTTATCTAGTTTGCAAAAAAAAAAAAAAAAAAGCATAAATGCCTTTTCACTTGTAGTTATTAGTTACAGGCTAACTTTCTTAAAACTTGTGCACGTCCTGCCATTTGCATGTCTCATTTGTACCTAAAAAATGCAGTCCTGCCACTCGAATGACTAGCCCAGTTGCAGACTCTTTTCTCAGTTTAATATTTGTTTAGCAAATTTTCCTCACATGTGATGTTGCGTTTTCAATTGGTGGGCCCGCATCTAGTGTACAATAAATGGCACGACTTGATTTTATCAAATGACAGCTTGGGACTTATGGTTTGAATGCGTTTTGCCCGTCAGAATTTTTAGACAAAATTGAATGCATATAATAGGTTCACAGTCTGTGTCCAACCCAGGTGATTTTTCATACTTCGTGTACATACTTTCACCTTTCCAAGACAAGGATTTCTTATCAAATCTCTGAATATTATTTAATTTTGCTAAACCTATCGCTCCGCCTTCATTTTTGGCCCGAGATCAACGCCTTTTTTGTGTCTATTTCACAAATAACATTCCGCCGCAAAATAGATTTCCATCGAAAAAATGCTGGGTACGCATACATGCAGAACTGCTCAGATTGTTTACATTTGCATACATAGATTTTATATGCAGATTACTCTGTAGCAGCTTCGTCGCTGCGGATATCAGCTCCGTATAGCTCTGCCGCTGCGGGCCTTAGCTCTGTACCAGCTCTATCGTTACGGATATCAGCTCCGTACAGCTCCCTCACTGCGAACATGAGCTTTGCAGCGATTCCATCAGCTCCGTAGCAGCTTCATTGCTGCGAAGACCAGCCATGTAGTAGCTCCATCGCTGCGAAGACCAGCTCCATGCAGCTCCCCGTTGCAGACACCAGCTCTGTAGTAGCTCCATCGCTGCAGATATCAACTCATTGCAGCTCCATCGCTGCGAACCTCAGCTCTGCAGCAGCTCCGCGTCGTCTGGCAACAGCTTTGCCAAATCTAGCAACAACTTCCCCGCTACGAAGACCAAATCCGCGGAAGCTTCACCGCAGCGGGGGATTGCCTTAAATTGGCCAATAGCTCCGTCGCATATTGGAAAAGCCTAAACATGTCATGAGCTATCAAAACCAGCTAGGGGCAGCTATTTCGCTAAAACCAAACATTTCGGTCAAGCGCCGAATCGAGGGAAAGGGGGATAACCTAACCAGACTCGCCGAGATGGTTTGGAGTATTATTAATCTAAGTAAACTGACATCTAAATTCTTATAAGTTTCATTATTCATTGTTTTTATGATATTTATCTTGTCTTGGACGAAATCACTTGCTAATCCCCATACAGGCACACAAAATAAATAGCAAGCAACATGGAAAACAGCTTCCCCGCTGCGGACACGAGCTCTGCAGCGGTTCCATCAGCTCCGTGCAGCTCCCTCGCTGAGATCACTAGCTCTGTAGCAGCTCCATCGCTGCAGATATCAGCTCCGTGCAGCTCCATCGTTGCGGACACTAACTTTGTAAATATCTCCATCAGCTCCGCCGAACAGCTAAATCAGCTCAACACATCTCACGGGGGGCAAATATTAAGCCTTCCATTGGCATATATTTTGTTCCCTAGCAGCTACTCCCGACAAGTAGCAACTATTAAGCCGAATCAGGCATCGATTTTGCTAACTTAGGAGCCCAACCTAATTGCCAGGTTCACGGCAAAGCTCACAGGAGGCAACTATTAAGCTTTCTTCAAGCATCTATTTTGTTCCCTAAGCAGCTACTCCCGACAGGTAGCAATTATTAAGCCCCATCAGGCAATATATTTTGCTACCTTAGAGATCCACCTAATTGTCAGGTTCACGGCAAAGCTCACAGGGGACAACTATTAAGCTTTCTTCAAGCATCTATTTTGTCCCCTAGCAGCTACTCCCGAGCAGTAGCAACAATTAAGCCCCATCAGGCATCTATTTTGCTAACTTGGAGCTCAACCTAATCGCTTGGTTCATGGCAAAATTGACTGGGAGCAACTACTGTGCCTCCATACATCACCCTCTATGCTCCGTCAAGCATGCACAATGTCTGGCAGAAAGCATACACAAAGCTCACTAGGCGCAATTATAAAACCTAGCAGACAACATTTATTTCATTACTTGGACGCAAATCATAAATGCTCAGTAGGAAGCACATATATTCTCTAAATTATATTAGTAAGACATTCATTTTTCAGGTACAGCTTTTCATCAACTACGAATGAATTGAAACCACTTCCTTTGCGCCTAGTGAGAGCTTTGCCAAACAGCTATGTCTCATCTCAAATCATTTCCACGACACTTGGCAACAACTCTGCGACACTAAACGTTTTGGCCCTCACCAGCTTTCATCTATCAAGCGCCAAAACGGGGGGGCAAGGGGATAGCCCAACCAGACTCAACAAAATGGTTCGGGCACACGAAATAAATATCGGCTATTAGCTCTGTAACAGCTCCACCGCAATGGAAATCAGCTTCGAAACAGTTCCGCCAAAAAGCAAAATCAACTCAATACAGATCTGCCAAATCTGGCAACAGATCCTAGCAGCTACTTTCGACTGGGGGCAACTATTCAGCTTTACATCAGGCATCTATTTTGTTACCCGAAAGCTACCATCATATATGGCATCACTGGCTACTATCGGATATGGCGTCGTTCGCTACCATTGTATATGGCATCTCTCGCTACCATCAGATACATTATCGCTCGCTATCATCGTATATGGCATCGCTCGCTACCATCGTATATGGCATCTCTCACTGGAGGCAATTATTCTGCCTTTCATCATGCATCTATTCTGCTATATGAAAGCCACTATCATGCCTGGCAAAAGGCATCTACATAACCCAACTGGGGGCATCTTTATTCTCTAAAGTGCGTAGGTAAGACATTTATTTTTCAGGTGCACCTTTTCATTAGTTACGAACAGGCTGCAATGCCTGGTTGTGGCCATCTATTCTGCTAAGTAAGGAATCATTATATTGCCCATCTAGGGGCATCTCTAATCTCTAAAAGCGCATAGCTCCGTCACGCCTAGTGAGAGCTCCGTCGAACAGCTCGCCTATATCCTGATCCAGCTATGTATCAGCTCGCCTATGTCCTGATCCAGCTATGTATTAGCTTGCCTATGTCTTGATATAGCTATGTATCGATCGGCTCACCTGTATCTTAATTAAGCTATGTCTCAGCTCACTCGTATCTTAATTTAGCTATGTATCAGCTTGCCTATGTCTTGATCCAACTATGTATCGGCTCGCATGTATCTTAATTCAGCTATGTCTCAGCTCGCCCGTATCTTAATTCAACTATGTCTCAGCTCGCCTATGTCTCAGCTCGCCTGTATCATAATTCAGCTGTGTCTCAGCTCGCCTATATCTTAATTCAGCTATGTCTCAGCTCGCCTATATCTTGATTCAGTTATATATCAGCTCAGCTATATTGTCATTCCGATCAGTCACACCGGGCGGTAACTTCATCACTTTTGGCATTCGTTCAATCTTATCTAAATGCACCTCTGACGCACTTGGAAACAACTCGGAGTTCTCCACATATTTTTCCCTCTCCAACCTCGTAGTTCTTGAAAAAGAAAAAATGGGGGCAATGTGAGGGCCATTTCCAATCGCCACAACACCAAAGGTTCACAAGCCAAACAAGCCCTATCTAGGCCCCACAGCATCAACATTTGCTTATGCATCACACCAGGGACAAGGCCTCTTCCCCCCAATAAAGTTTTGTCAGACAAGCTTTATTGGAAAGACCAAGCCTTTAAGGCTAAGGGACAAAAGTTACTTACTGGCCAAGGCACTCCACGGGGTATTTCACAAATATCCCACCTATTTAAGTTGGTCTCCTCCACAATAATATGGTACGCTCACTCACGCCAGCTCCTCTCTCATTTCATATACTACAATGCCTTATACTGACTTTGGCATGGGAGGGTCTTTGGCAGGCCCCACACCGAGGCTCAGCTCCGTATTCAACTCCCCAACTCAGAATCCAATTCTACAACTGCAGGTCCGATAGATTCAGCCACATAGATGAAGGAATAGAGGAAGGGAACACATCAAATACCATTTATAAGGGTGGTACTAGCTTACCGAAAGTCTAGTTCACCACATCATGCATGCCAAAAATCACAGCAATCTAACTGTTGGTTTCTCATA
>JAESVK010001325.1:1297402-1312881 GCA_017140935.1 Hamamelis virginiana | reverse complement strand
CCGTTGCAAAAAATATAAAGTATTTTTTTAATAAATTATAAGTCATTTGTGACTAAATTTTGGCTGTCCCTAATATATATAAAGGAAAAAAAAAAAAAAAAACCGTCCCAAACACTATTTTTCTCTTTTTCACTCTCTCACACGTGGGAACACTTCCCTTTGTCTCTCTTCCCTCTCTATCTCCTGCTTTCCCCTCTCACACGCGGGAACACTCCACATTCACTTTTAGCAGCCTGCTTCCCTCTCTCTCTCTCTCTCTCTCTCTCTCTCTCTCTCTCTCGTGTCCTTATGGAGGTTCGGCCAGTATATGGTTCTTTATATTTAGGGCTTTCCCTTTATATTTAGGGTTTTTTCTCTATCTCTAGGGTTGTGTTAATTGATTACCATCTGATCATGGTTTGGGGGTTTTGATTGAACACACATCTTGTATGGGTGATTATGTCATAAAAAAAGTGTGAAAGTTATGTCATAAAAGCCTAGAGTGCAGATTTTTGGGATCGATCACAACTTTCTAGAATGCTAAGGAACTGATAACCAATTCTGGCCATGGTATTATTAGAAACAGGGGTATTTTAACTTTGGGTGAAGGAGATGCTTGGGAGAAATTGAAGGAGATGCTTGGGAGAAATTGAAAAATTGCTCTGGTTTTGAGTCATTCTTTGATGAGCATCTGGTACATTACCATTGACAAAGCCTTATTAGAATCGAATCAAATCAGATGGTCTTGGAGTGGAGATAGAGTTTATACTTGGAGATAAGTCAATTGAGAAAGGGAAATTTGATGTCTCATAACATAATCAATTGACACAAACTATATATATACATTTATTTTGATATTGTATTAATAGATTGATTGTGTGAATATTGTACAATTGTTCATTTGTTGCTAAATAGATCCTAGTTCACTTTATTATTTATGAGCTTATGTGTTTCTCAGTCAATTCCCAGGTTGAAGGAGATGTTTCTCAGTCATTTGTTCCTCTGTATTGTAGGACATCTTGTCCTCTTCTTCTTTTAATAATATTTTGTTGATTATTAAAAAAAAAAAAAATTACTGTAAATTTCAAAAATATGTAAAATAAAATAAAAAATTTTGCTGGCAAAACATGAGGAAAAAATGTAGATATTTAGTACATAAATAGAATTCAAATTTTAGGGCCCGTTTGCATTAATTTTTTCTAAAATCACCTTTGAAGAACTTTTTCACTTACGTCTCTTTAAAGTTAAGTTCAAATCATGTTCTCACACATCTCAAGAACTATGGCACACGACGTATTTCGGTATGTGCATTTGGGGCACTCTCCAGGAGGTTCAAGCCACACATTCTCATGGTTCTGGTCCAGATGAGTTTTGCAGTTCTCTATTTAATCACAGAAGCTTCCTTTAACAATGGGATGAATCCCCATGTCTATGCAACTTATCGACTTATTATAGGTGGCTTAGTAGTGTTTCCTTTTGCCTACTTTCTTGAGAGGTACATGTTGTTTTGGCCTTGTTGCATACATAATCCTCTTTGGAATTCATCCGATCCTAGCTAGTCGGCCAACAAATATTTTGGAAACAGTTGATATATATATATATATATATTAGGGCTGCTTTTTTCAGGTCACCTGATAGCCGTTGGATAAAAATGAGTGGCTGAGATCTATTCAGCCATTAAAAACCCCTCACGCGGATCTGCGCGCCAGCCGACCAAGTGAGCAGCCCAAAGCATTTGTTCCCCATCTTCTCATTTTTGTTCCCCTAAATCCCTAATAGTCCAAGGAGCAGCCGCACACCCAAGCCATCCACGACGAAGGTCATCCCGCTGGTAGACGCCGCTGCTCCTGTTGTTGATGCTGCTCCTGTCGCTGCTGCAAAGGTCGCAGCTGCTCAGCCTGCTGGTAGTCGCCGACTCACCAAGTGAGTTGCTGCTCCAGTCACCGCTCGCCGCTGCTCTGGAAACTCTTTCAGAGGGAACTTTTATGAAAAGACCAAGACCAAGTGAGTTGGTGGGTGTCTGAAAAAAAAAAAATTCAATCTCACAGATTTTTGTAAGCCTCAATTAGTTGCTAAAAGGAATACATTTTTAGCTGCTTATTTTCTCCATAAATTGTTTTTGTACAGCTTCAGCACTCGAGCACAGAGAATGAAATCCTGCAAATCGAAGGAGAGAATCATAATTGATTCTCTTCTGCAATAACATATTTCCATCTCAAAATTATTTCCAGAGACCAAAAGGTTATGCTTATTATAAAAGTAAACCCTATAGTGAGCTATCTTGAAGAGAAATATGGAATTAATAAGATATCTAAGTCAAGTTTAAAAGTCTCAGCAAATAGTGAATCAGGCATATAGTGAATCAAGACCCTGGGATTAGTCGAGGTGCGCGTAAACTGGCCCGGACACCCGGTCATAAAAAAAAAAAACAAAAAAAGAATCAAGCATATTACAAAGAACACTTCTTTTAGTGCATTCATATATTCACATATTCAGTCTAGTACAAATTACCAATCAAACTAATTACTCATTTTTCACAAGACAACTGACCAATCTACACGCAGTTCCAATTGGTTTTTTGGGAAAAAATAAATCCCCAAAATCATTTTGGAAAACAAAATCCAACAATATAGGTACTCTGTCAATTGCACCTCAGCGCTTCTTCAAATCAACAGAACACAACTTTCTATTTATATTTGGGATGCCCATTTCAAGGAAACAGGCAAGACGTACAAGTTTCTTTCCCTGATTTCATTTTCTACCAAATTAACAAAACCTGTAATTCTATTAAAATACACCAACACACGATAAATCCTTGAAATAGACTCAGATTTCTCCAACAAACCTCCATTAAACCTAAAAAGCATTTGATTAAACCAAATCCTGGTGACAAAAACCTGTATTACTGTGAGAAAGAAAAACAATTACCCAAATAAGGGTGAACAAAAAAAACAAAAAAACAAAAAAACAAAAAAAAAAAAAACAAAGAAATAGATTTCCCTCTTTTCTTGCCCTTTCTTAACAAATAATACCATATTTCCTGATATTCCAAAATCAAATCGCAAGAATCGTTTGATCGATATACAAAATGGACAAATGCAATTTAATTTTAAGCAAAAGCCATCAGCCTACATCATCCATCCTAAGCATCAGCAGATTCAACACATCAAATCGCCGTTCTATCCAGTTCGATTTAACAAAGTTCATATACGTATTTTAGGGATAAGATCAATCTATGCACAATCCAATCCAGAGCAGCGGCGACTGGAGCAGCAACTCACTTGGTGAGTCGGCGACTACCAGCGGGATGAGCAGCTGCGACCTTTGCAGCGGCGACTAGAGCAGCAGCAACGACAGGAGCAGCGGTGTCTACCACCGGGATGACCTTCTTTTGTGGATGGCTTGGGTGTGCGGCTGCTCCTTTGACTATTTGGGGAACAAAAAAGAGAAGATGGGGAACAAATGCTTTGGGCAGCTCACTTGGTCGGCTGGCGCGCGGATCCGCGTGAGGGGTTTTTAATGGCTGAATAGATCTCAGCCACTCATTTATATCCATCGGCTATCAGGTGGGCACCTGATGCAAGGGTGCAGCAGGTGCACCTTATAACAGCAGCCCTGATGTATATATATATTTGTTGTGAGGAGTGCACATATTTGTTTTTAGCTGCAGAACAGAAAGGCCAAAGCTAACACTAGCATTGTTTGTGAGATATTTGTCCTTTCTCTTATGGGGTACAATAACTGCATATCATTATATAGTATAACACAACTGATTTAGAGTTTTTGAGGTTGATGGGAAAAAAAAAGATTTAGAGGTTTTGAATTTGTTTAACAAAGGAAAAAAAAGACTAATTGACATTCTTTCTTTCTGATAAAAACAGGACTAGCTTTCCTCAAAACATGTATTTTGCAGGCTTGAGATACACCTCTCCAACTTTCACTGCAGCCGTGATTAACACTGTTGCGTCCCTGACATTTTTACTTGCTGTTATTCTCAGGTAACTCTCTCTCTCTCTCTCTCATTTGCATGATCTATGTGCTATCTAATCTCCTGACCAAGTTCTAGGCATTACTAGAAAATGAATAAATTATGAATTTTTTTCTCAAAATGTATTCCATATAGGTTGGAGGTCATTGACGTTCGAAACCCTCGCGGGATAGCCAAAATCCTTGGAACCATACTTACCTTGACTGGGGTGATGACCATGACATTGTACAAAGGACCTGTAGTAAGAAGCATATGGGGTGCCTCGATCCACATCACTAGAAATACTGTTCATGAGAACTGGATAGAGGGTTCAATTCTGACAATAGCGAGTTGCATCGCATGGTCTATATGTTTTATTATGCAGGTATGTAACTCTTCAAAAAGTATTTCTAATGAACTTGTGCCCATATTGGTATATTGATTAGAAAATCCCCCTAAAAGACTTTCCAAATGACTTAAAAAATATTGCAGGAAATCAAACAAAAATACACTAACTACTTGTAAGTTGTAACATGTTAAAGATTTAGGATTTCTGTTTTGCAGAATTCCAAAATCTTGCTACAAATGTGAAATTGTTACTGTGGATTGGGGTCTTTACAAATGCAGCTTTTCTAAATTATGATTATGGAAATTCTGTGGATAAGTAGTGTTAATTGTCTTGTGCAAACATCCATTTTATTTTGTGTAGCATTTGAATCCAAAAGTTTGTAGTGTAATAAAGAGACATCCATAATCTATGAACAAAAAGAAAGGCTCATCTAAATACTACAGGGGGTGCAAATTCTATTTCTTTGGGACATTTTAATGCCCATTAACCTTTGAAAGTGAGTTTACTTTTGTTTCCTTAGCATGCTCGGAAAGAATGAAGGAACGAAAAGGGTAAAGCTTAAAAATGCTAAAAAGGTAAATCCGTTTGTAAGCAATTATTAGCATTTTCCTTTTCTTTCCGTCACGCTTTCCAAGATCCAAATAGAGCCTAAAGCTCAAAGGTGGAGAAGCTTACAAGGTTCTTTGCTGCATGAGCACTCTTGGATGAGTTAACAACCTGTTTCGGAATAATGTCAGACTTTGGCATCCCATGGTTTCTTGCTTCTAATGCAACACTTCACTTTATTTGCTCATAATGAATTAAGACGTAGTTTTTGAACTATGTTTGTAATTACAAAGAGTATGTGAGTTAAACAACATGGCACTATATAGCTCATAAAGCTTTTTATCATAAATGTAAAATGCATTTCATAAAATGTGATATCATTTAATTTAACCCAATTTAAATTAGTTGGGTCCAACCATGTTAACTTTTTTTTTTTTTTTTTGACCATCAGATCTTATTTTTCTCTTCTATTCAAATTCGATTATGATATCATTTAATTATTATTTCTCAACTTTGATTGTGAGGAGTTTGCCAATTTTAGGCATTTTGATTTGCTAGTAAAAAGGGTATGGGCTCCTATAGTGCCATCTATTGTGGCACTCTTTATTTTGACATTGGTGCGGGACAAATGTTTTATGGTTGAGCATATTCATTCAAATATTGCATCATAAAGTAGTTCGAGTGTTGTAGGCTTTTATGTTCTCCTTTTGGGCTTTGTTAGGTATTGCCGTGAAGAATTCTTGAGTTGCTGTTGGGTAAGTGGGTTATTGTCAAAGGCCAGAGCAAAAGAGGTATTTGGGTAGCTATCATGTATGCTTTCATTTATGACAGAATGAGAGAGAGTCAGATGAGATGGTTTGGTCATGCGCACCAAGGAAAAAATGCAGGAGTGTGATATGGTTTAAGTTGAAGGTGCTACAAAGACAAGGATAAAGCCCAAAGGGATGTGTTTGAGATTAGAGAATAGACATGATGGACTAGGATGTAACAGAAGCTGTGGCCCTAGATTTGAGTAGAATAGGGGACCAAAGATTTGTATAATCAACTCCAGAAAGTTGGGGTGGGGCTTTGTTGCATTGAGTTGAGTTCGGGTGCCAGCATTCATGTTAGATATGCTTTTTAAGAATTATTCTACTTTGATTTCTTGGCATCATTTAACTTAAAATGGCATGAACGTTGCAGCTATGTTTATTTAACTCTGTGGTTCAGATTAGATTCTAGAATTTCAATTTGAAATCTGATAGTTTCCTTTCAGAACTCCATTAAAATTACAGCATGCTACCTGTATGACCTCAAGGCATTATAAATATATAAATGTGAGAATTGAGTTTAATTTGGTGGGTGTTGATACAATCTTATGATGTTCTTTTGCAGTGACAATTTTTTATGCGGGTTGTGATGCTTTCAAGTTGATGAATGACAGTCAATGATATTGAGAAATGCTATACTCCAACTTTTCTTACATATCATTTTGGTACAGAAATGTAAACATTGTCAATGCATTCAAAACAATAACCATGCTAATGAATCAAGCGGCATTTTATTTTTCATGGTTATTGCAACTTTTAACTAGCACACCAAGTGCATAATGAAATATTGGTTCGATTATCTACACTTATATTTGATTTTGTAGTTAATGAATGAATGCATGGATATATATGAATGAATTAATGGATGCATAATGTGCCCCAAGTACAAATAGGTTCACATATATATTGTTTCAAAAGTATTTTTCAAAATATATATAATGTATGGTAGTATTTAAAAAAAAAAAAAAAAAACAACTGGGGACAAACACCAACCGTCCCAAATATTGAAAAAAAAAATTACAAAACTTAGGACAAACACCAACTATCCCTAATATGTAATTGGACAAACACCAACCGTCCCTAATATGTAATTGTAATTGTGACAATAAATTTACAAATAGGTACGGATCACAGACAGTAAGGACGGGTTTCAAATTGTCGCAAATTTGCTAGCTAGAAGAGAAGGTGGGTGAATAGGGACGAATAAGAAACGTCACAAAAAGTATTTAGGGACAGATAGGGACAGATAAGAAACTGTTGCAAATTTGTTAGCCGGAAGAGAAGGTGGATAGGGACAAATAAGAAACCGTCACAAATAGTATCTAGGGACGAGTAAAATCGTTGCAAAGTTGGATATCAGTATATTAACCAAAGTGATTTCGGGACAGATGAAACCATCACAAAAAATAATTGGGACGAAAAGATTATTTCTGTCGCATAGATCTCATTTGCGACACAACCAATTGGGACAACTTTGTGACTGTTCAAAACCGTCCCAAATAATGATCTGCGACAAATTTATCTTCATGTTACGGACGGTCTGGTGTCCATCCCAATGGATCTTTTTTTTCTTTTTTTTTTTTTGGTAGTGTGGCAAGGGTTTTCGAAACGGTGCTAAGCTAATATCTCCATTTTGCTGAAGAAGACGAGTCTCAATTGCTTCAATTATCAGGCAAGATGAGCAGTGTGCAGGGCTGAGATTTTGGATGCCCTAAGCAAACTCCTAAAATGTTGCCCCTACTACATAATGACCAAAGAAAAAAAAAAAAATTGCGTGTAAAATTTTAGTTCTTGAACCTTAATTTTTCATATGCTATAACCTACAACAAGCAAGTTCTCTCGCATGTCTATTGGCGAGTTCTCTCTCTATTCTATTAGTGAGTTTCATAATCCGTCTTCCTTAAGGGTTTTTTATTTGTTTCATTAGTAGTTTATATTTTGTTTTGACGATGGCGGATGATCTGGCGATTGCAACATTAGCAGAATTGAGTTTTTGAAAAAGAAAATGAGTCGCCACATTATTTTTAAGGAATATGGAAACCATAAAAAGTGTTTTGTTTTAATCAAAACAAAACAACTCCATATTTTTAGGAAATGTAAGATCAACGACCAGAGATAGATTCGGGACTATGTTATGACGTGGGAAGTTCCAAGCATACAATCTTGTATGCACCAATTTCACCCTAATTAAAGGTCTCTTAATTTACTTAGACTATTTAAATTCTTATGAACACATAATTCCTAGCTAACTAAAACATTGCTTTAATTTGAGTTGTTGGAGTTGTCGTTGTGTCTCTTGCTTGTGCCTTTGATTGGGGTATATATAGGCCACGACTAAGGTCTGGCCAGCCACAATAACCACCCACTTTGTGCTCATAAAGTAGTGCTCCACTACTTTGTAACTTCCAACATGATGCCTAAATAATTGCCATATGTCCCACTAACCAAATTGACTTAATCCTTGCTTGACATGCGGCATAACCATCCACCAATTAAATTAGTCACTTTCTTTAATTAACCTCACTAATTAAATTAGTGGCCCACTAACAATATGGTTAGTGGCCCACTAACAATATGGTTAGTGGCCACTAACACACCAACTTCCACGCCACATGGCTACTCACCATTGGTGTTATTTTTTGTGGTGAGCACTTTGGCCCCCGTGCTTGCATCTTTCAAATTACTTTTGTAGAAAAGAATTTGTAATGATGGAAGAATAGATACCTTTTGTCATGTAGGTCTTGATCTTTTACAGCTTCTTTTGGTGTGTCAAACTTTGATTTTAGGCCTTTCACAAAAAAGTCTTACACTATGGTCTTTAGTAAAGGCCTTCAGATCTTTTGCTACGGTTTTAGCTGTCTACTTGGAAGGTCTTCAACCTGTTATATACAGCCATGTCTAATCTCTGGCTTGTAGACTTTATGATATTTCTTGGACCTTGCTTGTAGCCTTGTAAACCTTCTTTCGATATGTCTCTCAAGTCTTTTGTCAACGGCTTTAGAAATTTGTTGTAAGCCTTTGGCGATTTTCTGTGGTGGTATGAAGGTCTTATTTGTATTGTGGCTTTGACTTGGCTTCTTTCTCCGTTCTCAATGACCTTATGGAATTGTTATGGGTGTTGAAACAGTCTAAAAGAAAACTGTTATTTGATAATTCAAACATTATGGTGGCAAAGTTCTTCATTTTACAGTCTATAAGACCGTCTTCCTAAGTCTTGGAAAGCCGTTTTTATCAACCTGCAAGGCCTCCTCAACCTATAAGGCCTATATTTCTGAAAATATATTATAACCAAATCATCGGCCTAAAGGGCCGAAGATCACGTTTCAGCACTGAAATGTCTGAAATACTTACTGTTTGTAAGGCTATTTTTCACAGTCTAAAGGTCGTCCTTTTCGACCTATATGACCTGAAAATTTGTAAAGACCAATTTTATGGCCTATAAAACCATTTTTTTTGGCCGGAAATATTCTGTATTCTTCACCAACCATCTCATCTTAATCCAAACTTGATGGCCTCTAGTAATCCATCTAGTATGTAAGATTATTTGATATAGATAGTTGATTTTCATTTTGAATTCATGCCTAATAATTTCCATAACTACTCTAGTTTGATCTAAGAAAACCAAAGAGCACATCAATTGAACAAATTTAAGAATAAAAGGCATGGATGGGTACTTGTTATCTCATTAAAGGCATCTTTACTGCCTTCTGTATTACCTTGGTCTATATTTGGCAGTTTCTAGATTTCAGCAAGGACCGGTTCATCTTGAAAAATATTGTTAGGAACGGTCCCTTGACTATGGAGAAGGTCATCTTCATCACAGCCTATTAAGACATTCTCCTCTTTGTTGTCCTCCATACCACATTCATCAATATCTGGAGGCTTTTTGACTTTGGTACAGATTGGTGTTTCTTCAGAAAGACCTTAAGGAATGGTCTTCTGACCATGAGGAAAGTCATGTTCATCATCAAAACCTGCAAGGACATTCTCCTCTTTATTGTCTTCCATACCACCTTGGTTAATATCTGGAGGTTCCTTGACCTTGGTAAAGATTTGTGCTTCTTTGTAAAGACCTTAAGGAACGGTCTCCTGACCATGAGGAAGGTTATTTTCATCTTCACAACCTACAAAGACATTCTCCACAGTACTTTCAAGAAAATAGTTGTCAATCCTAAGACCTTCGTCAATTTTAATATCGTCAGCAGAAAGGTTATGCTCTGTTGACTTTCCTATTAAGGCCTCGAAAGGCCTCTCGTGCATAGTATTGTTGTTTTCATCATCAGTACAACTTATGAGGACTTTCTCCACACTATCTTCAATATTAAGATTGTCACTAGAAAAGTCTAGCCTGATCTTTTCTGTTAAGGCCTCGAAAGGCCTATCGTGCATGATCTTGTTATTTGGCATTTCTACATGCCCTCCCGAGTGTTAATTTGAAGGTTCCTTGGTTGTTTTGGCTCATACTCTTGATTTCTTCCTCATACAAAAGATTTATATTACATGTAAACTCTTGAAGACCATTGTTCTTAGAACCTTGCCACCCAGGCATTTGGTTCATAAGTGATTTTTCCTTATTTTAAGAATGCACAATCGGAGTAGTAACGGCCATAGGCTGATTTTCCAACATCATATTATGACTTTTAGACTCGTTGTGGTTGTTAACAGTCTGATCCAGGCCTTTGGTAAGGCCTTTTCCATATAAAGGTTTTACGACACGTTTTGTAGCCTTTACAACCATTCATTCTGGGATCATATTATTGACCTCATTCCGGTTTGACCCGAAATTTCTTATATTAAAAATCTCTGGAGGCCTTTCAGGAATAAACAGAGGATTTTGAAAAACCTCAAAAGGCCTTCCGGCTGTAGTGACATTAAAAGGCCTCCCATTTTGCCCCCCGGGCATTTTGAAAGGCCTCAAGTCATTTGATGCACAAAGTTGGCCAACATCATCAACCAATTTTTTGTCATGACCTCTTAATTCATCAATACCTCCCTTTTGTCCTAAGGTATTTTTCTGTAAAGTCTTAGCGAGTTGGTCTTGTGTTTTTGCAGATTGTGCATCGAACTTCTAGAAATAAAATGACAGAGTTTGGGTCAAACGATTAGACATGTCTATCAGAGCCTTGTACACATCATTTAGAGTCACTTCTACAATAGGATTTTCCTCCCCTTGGGAACCATCTGATGATGTCCCATGACTTTCAATTGGATTATTCATTGATCTAGTAATCGGTTTGTTACACATTTAACACTTGGTGGTCCCACAGGGCGTGCCAAAATGGTGTTCCCGGTGTAGAATTTCAGTCTCGAGACCTTACGAATAAGGTCTCTGCGTGGGCGTGCCAGGGCCAGTTAAAGCCCAAGAGACTGTTTTAAACACGACCTCTAGCACCTTCTAGGCCACAAAATTAGGAAGTGATCTGAATGCCTAGTCGGTCACTTTGAAATTGAAATGGAATCAAGCAATTGGCGAGGATTAGAGGTTGATCCTCTTGGGTTCTAGTGTTAAATGTCTAATAAAACTAAAATCCGATTCAAATTACATCGTAATCAAACCGATCAACTTGCTTGGAATGAAATTGGAAATACATTAACGAGAGAAATACTTACAATGCTTGAGATTACAACGCTAGAAATGGAAATTGACATACTTGAAATTGAAAACGTGCTTGGAAATTGAAATGCAGCGCTTGCTTGAAGTAGAAATGCTTGAAACTTGAAGAACTACTGATTGAAATTGAGAGGATGCTTGAACTAAACTAAGGATGCTTGAAATAAACTTAAAAAGAAGCTTGCTTGCTAAGAGAAAGTCCTAAAAATCTACTAGAATGATTGAAGCATTGAGCTAATTTGAGTTGTTGGAGTTGTCGTTGTGTCTCTTGCTTGTGCCTTTAATTGGGGTATATATAGGCCATGGCTAAGGTTTGGCCAGCCACAATAACCACCCACTTTGTGCTCATAAAGTAGTGCTCCACTACTTTGTAACTTCCAACATGATGCCTAAATAATTGCCACATGTCCCACTAACCAAATTAGACTTAATCCTTGCTTGACATGTGGCATAACCATCCACCAATTAAATTAGCCACTTTCTTTAATTAACCACCCACTAATTAAATTAGTGGCCACTAACACACCAACTTCCACGCTACATGGCAACTCACCATTGGTGGTTATTTTTGTGATGAACACGAAGTATGTCCCAGTTGCAATTTGGAAATTGATTTTGAAATAAATCAATAATATAAACTATAGCACCCACTAAGAAGCTTTCATTTATTTTAGGATGAAAATGAAATCTCAATATTATTGCATTGTTTTGTCCGAACCTGACGCTGCCTCAACAGTGTGTTTTTTAAAGAACCCAAAAGCATGATTTTTCATAAATTTGGTTTTGTTATGGAGACAAATTCTTTCCCCTGTAACTCATTACACTTAAGATAGCAATTCTACATTATGATTGGGACAGTAGCTATAGCACAGGTTTGTTCCTCTCTTTTTGTTTCAATTTTTCTTATGTTTGTATATGATGATCAATTTTTGATTTTGAACTATTATACAATTGCTACCTTAAGGCTCTCAGAATACAGCCAAATTTTGCTATTGTATGGTCAAATATGATATCGTGTTATTTTTGTCATCAGATATATTTTTCATTAGAAAAATTAAATTTTTCTTTGGTTGGTGAGAAAATGGAGGAAAAAGAAAGAGATTGTTTTTTCTTATAATTTTTTTTTTTAATTTCGATGTAGTGAATTGCGATTCCAACATAGAAACTCAAGGTTCCTACGTAATGAACTCCGAGGTCCGGCACAGGAACTCGGGGTTCTGGCGTAGTAAACTCAGGTTCCGACATAGTGACCTTGAGTGTCCGAGATAGTGAACTCCGGGTTGGGGTTGAAGGTTATTTGGGAAAGGAAGGACATTTTTGTCCAATTCATACAAAAGGACTTTTGGCATGAAAGATCTTTTGAGAGGATTTTTGGCATTAAAATCTTATAAAGGATGACCTTTGGCCAAATTCCCCTAAAAAAAATGGTAAGGGGAACGTGATCCTATATATATATATATATAGACAGACTTGATCCATCAAGGTCTGGACCTTAAATTAATTTAAGGTCCACTCATCATTTCTTACACAACCGATGGTATTTTGAAAAACTGACCGTTGGATTAGATAATTTTCTTATGTATGTTATGCCTGTCAAAAATCACAATGATCCAATATACAAACTTGATCCATTAAGGTCCACTCACCATTTCTCACACAACCGATGGTATTTTGAAAAACCGACTGTTGGATTAGATAATCTTCTTATGTATGTTATGCCTGTCAAAAATCACAATGATCTGACAATCGGTTTTCAAAATACAGTTTGTGAAACACTCTAACAGTATTTACCGTTGGATGCTATAACAATTGTTTAACAGTCTCTATTTTGAAAACCGACCTTTGAATCACTCTAAATTTTGGCAGACATGACATACATAAGAATATTATTTAATCCAATGGTCGGTTTTTCAAAATACATATCACACTGAAAAGTGAACCTTAAATTAAGCTTAAGGTCCGGACCTTAATGTATCATTTCTCATATATATATATATATATATATATAGATATATGCCCATAGTTTTGCCACCTATACTACTCCCATTTTTTACCTTGGTCTTTAAACCTAAGCCAAGCTTGTGTCATAAAATTGATTATATGTTTGACCTTTCAACAATCTATGTGTTTGCACACAAATTGGCTTTCACGAGGTGCGCGGGCGCGTCAGAGCCAAATTGGATAAATGTAAGCCAATTCTCTTGACCCTGGGCGCCGATTGATCAAAAGAAAACCAAGAAATCAATCAAATTGATTTTTAACCGATCAATAAGCCACCTTGAAAGTCGAGATTGGGTGGTAGGTGATTGTGAAAGGGTTGGGGTTCTTCCCTTTATCAGGGTTCTTCCTTGCTTATGACCGATCAAAAGAATCAATGTAAGCCAATTCTTTTGACCCTGGGCACTGATTAATCAGAAGAAAACCAAGAAATCAATCAAATTGATTTTCAATCGATCAATAAGCCACCTTGAAAGTCGAGATTGGATGGTAGGTGATTGTGAAAGGGTTGGGGTTCTTCCTTGCCTATGACGGATCAATAAGACTTTCCAAAATTAATAAGAATAAGAATGAAGTGTCGAATAAAATAAATCGAAACTAAATTAAAGTAGTAAAACAATTTAATTAAAAGTAAGCTAAATTGCTAAATTAAAAACACGCTAATCTATGAGATTGAAGCTAAATTACAAATTTAAAGCAAGTTAATCTATGAATTTGCTTTGTAATTGAATGAAGAAAATTACCATAAATCTGAAATGTAATTACAACTATGAATTAAAGACAATGTTGAAATTAAATGCTAGGAGCTAGATAAAATAGAAACTGTAGTAGTGGTATTGATGTGTGTTGTTGAGATTCACTTCCTTGAAGCCTTCTTCTGCTATTTATTGAGAAAATTGCTTCCTTTGCTTGCTGCTTAATCATTTTCTAATTGCCCACTTCATGCCATGTGTCCCATGTTGCCGTTGGTGAGGGGTCCCACTAATCTGGTGTTGAATCTGGTGTAGCCTGACATACTCAAAAATGTAGAATATACTCCACCAAATGTGTGCACCGGGTTAACAGCAAATTCTCCTTAGGATAAAATGAGGCTTATCTATAGATCCTCTATCTGCGTATGCACCAACGAAAATAGAACAGAATACCCTTGTGATTTTAATCCAAGTAAACCAAGACATTGCGTTTCAATTCTGTAGCAATTGGAACGCAGATTGAAAGCCAGAACCTACCGTAAACACGAGAGGGAGAGAGAGAGAGAGAGAAAAAGAATTCAGAAGAATATCAATTCTGAATTGGGATGAATAACTGGTCTGGACGAACCCCTATTTATAGAGGGATCCGTGCCCTTTGGATGCACCAATTCGACCCAAAAGGTACCTATTGGCTGCACCAGTTCGGTTCGTGACCGTTCGGTCCGCGCGCACGGGTCAGCTGCTCCAGACTCAAGTATGCATTGCATAGGCCCATCCGCTTCGCTTCAGACTCATGTCTGCATAGGCCCATTTGGAAAACCCAAGATAAGTTTACCCAAAAAGAATAAGCCCATTGGATCTAATGACCCAACCCAATCAGGACCAGAGCGGGCGCACGCGTGTGGTTTTGGGTTCAAGCCCAATCTTGCTTAGGTCCTCCCTCCTCACAAAACTTTGGTACCCCTTGGGGCCCAACCCATAAGTCCAAACTAAGAACTTATAAAGCCTTTAACCTCCTTATGTTTTTCCAATGTGGGACAATGATCGACTCAGAGAACAAGGGAGATTATTCCTTGTTAGTGATCAAGATTAATATATTTATAAAACCGCGTGACTGTTAATCTCAATTCGATTGCGACTAGTGAGCACGGGTGTCGAACCACTGGGAATTGCAGGTTTATAATAAAAGTCTTTTTAGAATTAATTAAGTTGAAAGAATATTGTCAATTTAAGTTTGATGGTGGAAAGTGCTCCGATTGGGTCGAAGCGAAAATGCAGTATTTTAATAAAGCTGATTAAAAACGCAATTAATTTGGTGGAATGAGCGGAACTTGGGTGAGAAGCCCATTGAATATCAATTATACGATTTATATTATAAAATCCTCAATATAGTAATTATGTATGGTGGTTCTTCCAACTACAAGAAGGAAGTCCCAAAAAGATTATGAATACAGGACCGGCAGGTTTATCCTTGAAAAGAATGGAATATCGCTATCCACCTTAAATGGGGATAAAGCATGCTGGTTCG
>JAESVK010001325.1:1259715-1297392 GCA_017140935.1 Hamamelis virginiana | reverse complement strand
AAAGTAAAGAACAATTCTCAAGTGAGAATTGAGCCATGCATTAAAAAGAGAAAATTGCAGAAAAGTAAAGTACTGAAAGTAAAGACTGTATATTTAAAGAACAATCCTCAAGTGAGAATTGAGCCAGGCATTAAAGGAAAAATTGCAGAAATTGAAATTTGCTGAAAAAGTAAACTGCCGAATAAAATGCAAAATTAAACTGTAACATGAAATCTATTAAAAATAACAGAGTAATGATTCAAAGCAAAAGTCTTGAACCCTCTTAAAGTCGCCTTTACATGTGTATTTATAGAAGGAAAATGTAAAAGACGAAAATACCCTCAAAATATCTCAAAATATCTAAAAATGCCCTCAGCCGCCTGACCTCTATCGATAGCGAAGGAGCGCTATCGATAGTGCCTCTATCGATAGCGAACTCCTGGCTATCGATAGATATGTGGTACTTTGACTTTTCATGCAGAGATTCTTTGCAGTTTCTTTAGCGCATGAATTGGCTGTTGCTGATCTTTTCGGAATGCTCATTACTTCGAGGTGATCATCAAGACTTCATAGGTGACGACTTTAATTCGTTCAATCTGCAAAGATTTCTTGAAACAGAGAATTTAACCCATTTGTACAGATCTTATGCAAAACGATATTTATTATACAATTTATTTATATAAGAAAACACAGTAATACCATAGTTGAAGGTATGATTGTGGTACAATCACACTCCCCAACTTAGGTTTTGCTAGTCTCTTAGCAAAAAGCTAAACTCTTTTAAAATTAAAATTTGAAAAGCCACTTTCGCAGGGAATCGCGATTGCATTTAGCATATGCAACAAGCCTTTTAAACCACTAAGTTACCCTTCGTGGACGAGTGTAGTCTCGTGAGGGTTTGCAGGAATGATACCCACAAACATGAACAAATAAAAGAATTATTGAGAAAGAATTTAAAATTTTAATATGTATATAGTAAGAGTTCTATCTACAGATATATCAATATTCATAATGGAAAATTTAAAATACAAGAACTGCGATCTTTAACAGGTAATTAGCAAGTATTCAATGTGTAGTGAGGATGAACTTGATAAAATCAAAATACTGCAATAAGAGTACGAGAATTAACCCTTAATTAGTTTCAACTTCAAATCCTCACTGTTGGTCACTCGCAAAAGATGTTCACTCTGAAAGGTTAGTAACCCAGAGTTCCCAAATGGAAATATACAAGTATAAAACTTATACATTAAGCTCTAATTAATGACCAAAGAGAGATGAAATAACGAAGTTATATATGCAAAGATGCAGTTCATACATAAATAAAACTTAAATAAACAAGTAATCACAAGAGAATAGTGCGCAAAATTTTTGAAATCAAAAAGGTCTTTATAGGCTTGTAATGTATTTGGTTGTAACAGAAAAAGTTTGGACTGCAAAATTAGGATGGTTTGTAATATGTTAAGGTTACTACCCTAACCATCCTAAATACCTATACTAACCCTGACAAACAACTTAAAGAAATTTCTAACAAAAAGAAACAAAAAATTTCTCCAAAAAGAACAACTATCCAAGCTCAAGACTGAGCATCATCCCTCATAACTGATCATCCCCAGGTGGAATGTCAAATCTAGGATCAGGCTGTGGCTCATAGAATAACGCGCGGTCGGCCTCAGAAATCGGCTCGCCGTCCATACGTCGCCACATAACCCGGAGCTGTGCAGAGTGTCTCTCCATCAGAGCAGACTGTCTGTCGAGCTGCGCGGACTGCCTGTCGAGCTGTGCTGACTGCCTCTGCTGAGTATGCATCATAGACCTCAGTCCCTTTAGGACCTGATGGAACAAACCCTGAGAGCTGGCAGATGACATATCAGGCATAGTAGGAATAGCAGGAGTCGGAGCTGGGGCTGGAGTAGGAGTAGGCTCTGATGAACCGGCGGTCTCAGTACGTGGCCTCTTCGGCCGAGCTGCCATACTCCTCGCTATCGTAGTGGGGGTAATAGGACCCTCACCCCATCGTAGCGGCTCGTCAGATACAACACCCGCACCCAGGGCAAAAGCTGTAATCATCTGGGGGTACGGCATGTTGTTGCGTGGCTGTGTGGCAATGAAAGTACGGATCTCGCTGAAGATCAGTAAGGCGATATCCATAGGGTGATCGCTCAAGAACTCCAGCAGCAGCCTCACAGACTCCACAGGTATCTGAGAATCAGTACCCCTCGCTCGCAGGTTACAGTAGAGCAGCTTATTCATCGCTGCGTAAGATGGGTGCATGTTCCCGGTCGTGAAGTGTAGACCATCGAACAACTCTCGGTCCACGCACACCATGTCTGCGCACTGACTCTCCGTCAGCTCCAAATAACCGCCCTCTACCTCTGTCGACAAAGGACGCTCGCACCCCAGATAGGTAGCGATGTCGTCCAGAGTGAACTGAATAATGCGGCCTCCAACCTCGGCCCGGAGTGTCTGAGGCTGATCCTCTGCCATGTGTGCTGATGTATAGAACTGACGCACCACACTGGCCATATAACCGCCGCCCTTCCTCAGCCAGGTGCTGAGGTGTCTGTCCTGAAGGGTCTCCACAAGCAAGCCTTCGTATCTGAAGGCTTTCGGGTCGACGTATCTCTCGACGTTGAAGTTCTTCGCTGACAGGATCACTGGCCACGGTCTAGCGGATCGACGAGTCGGTAATCTCCTCGACCCAGCCTCGGTATCTGCATAACTCTCAAACTCGCGAGGCATGCGAGGCTCGCCAGTCTCGCCTATATCTGGGTGCTCAAAATACTCCTCCTCCACATAATGGGAACTAGACGGAGGTGCAGACATAGGCGGCTGTGCAGATGATTGCCCTCTAGATGAGGGTCTACGCATGGGAGCTACGGGTATGTCAGACTCAGAACTGTCTGAAGTATCTGGCTGTGTCCGCTGGGCCTTGCCCCTGCTAGTATCTGTGGACCTCCTCGGTTTCGGCTGTGTCGGCTCCTGAAAAGCCACGCCTTTCCTGCTGGTGGTCTTTTGGCGTACCATAGCTCTGAATAATTTTTACACACACACACACGGCAGCAGATAAGGCCATAGTCAGCAGTAAGAATAATTTGCAAAGATACTCATATATATTTTTTTCCAATAAGAATCAAACACTCAACACAGCAAGTTGTTACCCACTTGATACTTTTATAACCCATCTCAAAATTCAAAACTGGCCTGTCATCCAGGCATCAATTATTAACACCTCAAAAACATACATACAGTAACATGTAAGCCCATGCATAGCCTAACATCCAGGCTTTACCACAACTCATGCACCGCCTATCATCCAGGCATCATCCCAACTCATGCAGTGTACTAAGCATAACAAAGACTAGAGTATTATACTACATGCCAAAACTAAAGAAAAACCAACATATGATTATCAACTTTTATATGCACAACTTATGTACGTAAACTTTATGCTATTTTGACAAAATTAAGCCTTTTAAGAAAAGTTCAAAAATTTAAGAAAGGGAATGGGCACTTACGAAGTGTCGGGACTGAAGAAGATATCAGACTGAATACCCTCGCTGGAGTGTGACTCAAGCGAAAAATGGTGACCGAATGAAACGAAGCAACCGCAAATTCTGATCGGGCAGAAATGTGCTAAAGGTTGCGAGGATCGCAATGGAATCAAGTTCCGGTGAAATGGACTCCTGAGGTGGCCGAAAACTGAGGTGGAAGGTGGATGGTCACGGCGTTAATGGAGGATTTCAGGCGAAAAGGTGGTGAAAAGTGAAGAGATTCGCGCGGGAGAAGGCCTTTTCAAGCTGATCCTCGCGATCTCTATCGATAGCGAGATCGCGCTATCGATAGAGCATGCCCTCTGTCCGCGAATGTTTTTTATTTTTTTGAATTTCAACTGGCTATCGATAGCGCTAAGTGGCTATCGATAGCGCTAAGTGGCTATCGATAGATAGGTCAAAATTTTGACTTTTTTCAAAAATTGGCTTATTTTGCTAAAATTCACAATAAACAACTACTTTATACCAACAAAAATGTATAAGAGACACCTTGTTACCCATGGCTGCTAAGTTATCGAAAAAATTGGCAACTTTTAGGCTCAAAATAGGGTACTACGGGGGTCCTAAACTCTAACAAAAATAAACACGGCACAAAGACTCGAAGAAAATGGCCTTAAATCATTTTTCAAAAATTTGCACAATATTCTCAACTGATTAACAGGGTATTTGAATTCTAACATACACATGAATTAAACATTTATGCAAGATATAACTAAAAAGTAATAACCACTGACTAAACTAAAATGATGAATATTTGAGTCCCAAAAATGATCGAATGGTTCAACATTTGCTTTATTTGTCACAAGTCTCCACTTTATAACAGGTTTTTATCAAATATTCAAATTGCCAAGTATAAAGATTTAAACCAAGTTCGTGCATGTGTAAGATTGAATACAAGCTAATCACAGTAAAGTTACAATTAATGTATCTAAAATAGACAACTAGATATGATATAATTGAAAGAATAAACTCACAGTTTACCACATATTTATCTATCAAATTTTATACAAATAATCGCTATACAAATCAATGATATAATATGTACACAAGAATGAGAATTACTAACAAATTAAATGAATAAATTAATTAATTAATCATAGACAAGAGAATATACAAATCAAGAGAATATACAAACCCTCCCCAACTAGAAGTAAACAGTGTCCTCAATGTTGAAAGAATGTTACGACTAGACGAATGAGTAAGAACAAGGGGTCAGGGTGGGGGGGACTAAGTTTAACTTCTTCAGCCAGAAGTGAAATTCCACATTTAGTCAAATTGGTAGGTTTGGTCTTCCAAACTGACAGACTCAATTACCAAACCATCCCTAATGCCCTCACTATCGGTTATACCCTCAATAAAAGGCTTAAGCCTTTGTCCATTCACAGAGAAGGACAAACCAGTTCGAGGATTTTGAATTTCAACAGCACCGTGAGGAGTAACCCTAGTTACCACAAAAGGTCCATCCCAACGAGATCGAAGCTTTCCAGGAAATAGCCTCAATTTAGAGTTAAACAGCCACACCTTTTGATTTGGTTCAAATGATTTTCTATTAATGTGTCTGTCATAAAACTCTTTCATTTTGGCTTTAGAGATTTTAGAACTCTCGTAAGCCTCATTCCTAATCTCTTCGAGCTCATTTAATTGAAGCTTGCGGTGAGAACCTGCTTCTTTCATTTCAAAATTAAATTTCCTAATGGCCCAAAGTGCTTTATGCTCTAACTTGACAGGGAGATGACACGGTTTGCCATAGATTAAACGGTACGGAGGCCTGACAGTTTTTTCTAAGATATGCTTAATTTCCCTATTCGAAATCTCCACTTGCCCGCTAGTCTAAGGATGATATGGGGTTGCAATCTTGTGAGTGATAGAATATTTAGCTACTAAAGTTGCAAAGGGTCGATTATTAAAATGTGACCCTCCATCACTAATGATGGCCCTTGGAAACCCAAACCTAGAGAAAATGTTCTCTTGGAGGAATTTCAACACTACCTTGTGGTCATTGGTCCTAGTGGCTACTGCTTCTACCCATTTAGACACGTAATCTACAGCCACTAGGATGTATTCAAACCCATGCAAAATAGGAAAAGGTCCCATGAAGTCGATGCCCCAAACATCGAAAATTTCGACGATTAAAATAGGGTTAAAAGGCATCATATCTCTTCTAGACATAGAACCCATTCTTTGGCAATTTTGGCAGGACTTACAGAAGTCCAATGCATCTTTGAATAAAGTGGGCCAATAGAACCCACACTGCAAGACTTTAGCGGCAATCTTTTTCCCGCTAAAGTGTCCTCCACAAGCTAGAGTGTGGCAGAACTTCAAAACGTCTTGCATCTCACCTTCTGGAATACACCTACGTATAACCTGGTCAGCACAGTACTTAAACAGGAGAGGATCTTCCCAATAATAAAATTTTATCTGAGAAAAGAACCGATCCTTTTCCTGTTTCGACCAAAGAGATGGTACAAGACCTGTGGCATGATAATTTACTATATGAACGTACCAGGGTAAAGTAGAATGAGTGACGGCAAAAAGCTGCTCATCAGGGAAAAAATCCCTAATAGGCGTGGGGTCACTCTCTTCTTCTACTACTATCCTAGAGAGGTGGTCAGCAACGACATTCTCAGATCTCTTTTTATCCCTAATCTCAAAGTCAAATTCTTGTAATAAGAGAATCCACCTAATCAGTTTAGGCTTCGTCTCTTTTTTAGAGAGTAGGTACCGCAAGGCGGCATGATCTGAGTACACAATGGTCTTCGATCCCCAAAGATAGGATCGGAATTTATCTAGCGCAAAAACTACTGCAAGCATTTCTTTCTCAGTCGTAGTGTAATTTAACTGAGCTTCATTCAAAGTTTTGCTTGCATAGTATATAACAAATGGGGCCTTATCTACCCTCTGACCCAGCACTGCCCCTACAGCATAATCGGAGGCATCACACATTAACTCGAAAGGAAGTGACCAATCGGGAGCTCGCATGATAGGTGCCGAGATCAACATTAAACGCAATTTATTGAAGGACTCTAAACAGGCTTTATCAAAGTCAAACTCAACATCTTTAGCAAGCAGATTACACATTGGTTTTGCTATTTTGCTAAAGTCTTTAATGAAACGCCTGTAAAATCCTGCATGTCCAAGGAAGGACCGGATTTGCCTAACAGTAGTGGGAGGAGGTAATTTTGCAATTAAGTCGACCTTAGCCTTATCCACCTCTATTCCCCTACTAGATACTATATGCCCAAGCACAATGCCCTCACTAACCATGAAATGGCTCTTCTCCCAACTAAGAACAAGATTAGTTTCACAACATCTCTTCAGCACTTTTGAGAGATTAGACAGGCATTCATCAAAAGAAGGACCGAAAACAGAAAAATCATCCATAAACACTTCCAAATATTCTCATATCATGTCAGAAAAGATAGAAGTCATACATCTTTGGAACGTGCTCGGGGCATTACATAGGCCAAAAGACATACGCCTAAATGCAAATGTCCCGAACGGACAGGTAAATGTAGTTTTCTCCTGATCCTCGGGGTAAACCGCTATTTGGTTATACCCTGAATAGCCATCTAAGAAGCAATAGAAACTCTGCCCAGATAACCTTTCTAAAATTTGGTCAATATATGGCAGTGGGAAGTGGTCTTTCCTAGTCTTGGAATTTAACTTTCTATAGTCTATACAGACTCTCCAACCAGTGGTAGCTCTTGTAGGGACTAGAATATCCTCCTCATTTGCTATCACTGTAATCCCAGACTTCTTAGGAACCAATTGAGTAGGGGAAACCCACTCACTATCAGAAATTGGGTAAATAATACCCGCATCTAACAACTTTAAAACTTCATTTTTAACTACCTCTTTCATATTCGGGTTTAACTTACATTGGGCATCTCTAGAAGGATTAGCACCTTCCTCTAGGTGAATACGGTGCTAGCAGATTGACGGGTCAATACCCTTTAAATCAGCGATCGACCATCCTATGGCTACTCTGCGCTCCTTCAAAACAGATAACAGCTTACCTTCCTGATCTAGATTCAATGAAGATAAAATTATGACAGGCAAGGTGTCACTATTACCCAAAAAGGCATACTTGAGATTAGCCGACAGAGGCTTTAACTCAAGTTGTGGCGGAGACTCAAAAGACGTAGGGGAAGGGACACTGGCAATAGACGGAAGTGGCTCAACCCTAGGTCTCCAAGGCAATTTTTCTACAGAGGAGGTAGAATCTAAGACAAGATTCACCTCCATGAATGAATGCTCCAGGTCATGGTCCGCGAACCCAAAGTAATTAAGACAACTTTCTAACGGGTCCTTGGACAGAAGATAAGGTGTTGCTTCCTCTACCACCTTATCAATGATATCTACAAAAGAACAATCCTCAAAGTTATGAGGTTGATTAGCTGCACTATAAACCTGCAGCCTGGTTTTCATGTTTCCAAAAGACACCTTCATTATGCCAGTCCTACAATGAAGGACTGCATTAGCAGTTGCCAGAAGAGGTCGTCCTATTATAACCGGGATTTGAGGCCTAGTAATATCAACGGGCTCCATATCCAAGACAATAAAATCTGCAGGAAAGACAAAAGAATCTATCTTTACCAAAACATCCCGCAGTATTCCTCTAGGTACCTTAGTGGACCTATCTGCAAATTGGAGGATTGTAGGTGTGGTTTGGAGTGCCCCAAGCTCCATTTTGGCGTAAATTGAATATGGAAGAATATTTACACTTGCGCCAAAATCAACTAACGCTCTTTCAATGAAATGACTTCATAAGAAGCAAGGTATAGTTGGCGTTCCAGGGTCTTTTCTCTTTATGGGAGCTTGGAATTGACACACAGCACTTGCTATGTCAACAGGAGCTATGGTTTTAGACAAATGAACGCGCTCCTTGCGTTGTTGTGTGCACATTTCCTTCAAAAATTTAGCATATGAAGGAATTTGTTTAATGGCATCTAGCAGAGGTAAATTAATATGAACACTTTTAAACACCTCTAACATATCTGACATGCTAGCCCCTTTCTTCGCTCTCCTCACAGGCGCAATCAGCGCAGATGGGAATGGGGCTTTTGGCACATAAGATGCCAATGGATCATCTAATGCTGCGGGAAAATTATCCCTCGAAGCTTCAGACTCAATCTCTATTACAGGTTCTTTCTCTTTTTCTCTCTCTTTTTCCCTCTCTTTCTCCCCAACTCTATTGTCTACCACTTTCCCACTTCGCAAGACTGTAACAGCCTTAACATCCTCATTACATGGTGGGTTCTAGGAAGTTGAACTCTCAGCTACAAAAGCTCCCTTAGGATTGGCAACAGCCTGACTCGGGAATTTCCCTTCCTCTCTGCGACTAAATGAAGCCGCTAGTTGACCCATTTGGGTTTCTAACTTGGAAATAGATTGGGAATGGGAATGAGTGAGTTGTGCTGAAGCCTCTAAGCTTTTCAGGGTAGCTAGGACTTGTTCCTCAAAACCGGGCGTTCTTTGAGGTTGTGGTGGTGGTTGAGTCACAGCTTGACTCTGATACTGGGGTGCAGGTGCTTAAGGAGCACCATAACTCGGGTACTGGGGTTGTATCAATGGTGGTCTATAGGGTTGAACAACAACAGGATTACTGTTATATATGGGTCTCGCAGGCTGACTAGGATTGGCTCCTCTAGGCTGACTAGACCACTGAAAATTTGGGTGAGTCTTCCACCCAGGATTGTAAGTATTGGAATATGGGTCATTCCTAGGTGGTGCATATCCTTGAGCAGCATTAACCTGCTCTTGGACAAACTCTGGGTACTAGCCTGCCATAGGACAATATGGGGTCTCGTGAGCTGGGTCAGTGCAAATATTGCACACCAAGTTGATAGGTTTCACATGGGCTTTAGACGATTGCCCTTGTGCCGCTATTAATTGGTCAAGTTTTTGAGACAGAGCCTCAACTTGTTTGTTTGCCAAGATTTGGGTATCCACATCATAAATGCCGCCCTTATTGGGAGGTGTTTTCTTCACCAACGTATCATCACGGTTACCTAAAGACATTGAGGCCATGTGGAAAGAATCCTCACTCAATGCTTCAAATAACGCCCACATCTCATCCTCACCTTTACTTAAAATAGCTCCCCCACATGCAGATTTCACAGTCTGCGTGTCACCCTCAGTTAAACCTCTCACGAAAGATTCTATGATTTGCCACTTAGGTACGTCATGATGGGGGCATAATCTAAGAAGTTCTTTCATTCTCTCCCAGGCTTCATGAAAAGATTCCTGTTCATGTTGGACAAAGTTTGTTATACCTCGTCGCATTTGGTGCGTTTTACCAACAGAGTAAAATCTAGACAGGAATAACTTTTGAAGTTGTTCCCAAGTAGTGATAAGAACAGGGGTTTGGAGAGTACAAAGCCAGTGTTTGGCCTTATCTTTTAAGGAAAACGGGAATAAAAACAATTTCAGGGATTCTGGATGGAAACCCTGAATTCTAATAGTCGAACATATCCCTAAAAATTCCTGCAAATGGTCATATGGGTTTTCTCTATCTAACCCATAAAATGTAGGAAGCATCTGAATGGTAGCATGCTTAATCTCATAGATGAGATTCTCAATGTGCGGAATTTGGATACAGGAGGGTGGATTAAAACTATTGGGCATGAAGTGATCCCTAAGAGTTTTAAGACCTTGAGGTGCTTGAATATTATCTGCAGGTAACATGACAGTGTGTGCAGATGATTCAGCCATATCTAAATGATGCAAAGGTACTGACTCACTGGACTGGCTTTGAGAAGCTTTAGCAGCTCTCAGAGTTCTTTCTAATTCAGAGTCTAAAGGAATTACGTTAAAGGACAACGACCTTCTACCCCGCATACAATGAGGTCTTCACAGATAATCAAGGAATTTAATAAACAAATAGTGAGCAGTTAATCTTTAGCTTTTAATTTGTTATTTTAAGCGCGCGGGAGTGAAGCTCCCAATTCCTGATTTCAGCCACCTGTAGTTAGAGAAAATAAAATTGAATAATATATAATAATTATAATATATAGATGTTAACAGTATAAAAGAATATATATATTAAGTAATATTAACAGTATTAATATTTACGACTTAAATTAAATCCAAATATTCTTTTTAAATAAACCGTAAGTTCCCCGGCAACGGCGCCAAAATTTGATCGACTCAGAGAATAAGGGAGATTATTCCTTGTTAGTGATCAAGATTAATATATTTATAAAACCGCGTGACTGTTAATCTCAATTCGATTGCGACTAGTGAGCACGGGTGTCGAACCACTGGGAATTGCAGGTTTATAATAAAAGCCTTTTAAGAATTAATTAAGTTGAAAGAATATTGTCAATTTAAGTTTGATGGTGGAAAGTGCTCCGATTGGGTCGAAGCGAAAATGCAGTATTTTAATAAAGCTGATTAAAAACGCGATTAATTTGGTGGAATGAGCGGAACTTGAGTGAGAAGCCCATTGAATATCAATTATACGATTTATATTATAAAATCCTCAATATAGTAATTATGTACGGTGGTTCTTCCAACTACAAGAAGGAAGTCCCAAAAAGATTATGAATACAGGACCGGCAGGTTTATCCTTGAAAAGAATGGAATATCGCTATCCACCTTAAATGGGGATAAAGCATGCTGGTTCGTATTCATACCAATAAGCACCATTGCATAATTATATAATTGCAATCACAGATGTACAATTATATGATATTATATTTAGCGATAGTGTACGGTAAAACCTTCACAACTATGCAATCACATAATACAGATAGAGGGATGTTTATAAAATAGAATTGTATAAAGAATCCAACTTCATCCCCACCCAAGCTTGGAGTATTAGCTACACATCAATGGAGGAGAATATCATTTATCCATGACGAGCTCTAAGGGTTCATGGGATGGAAAAAGTAAAATAAAAGCGGTAAGTAAATGACCGAAGAAATAAAGAAAAAGTGACTGAAATAAATAAGGAAAATGGCAGAAATAAATAAAGAAAATGGCCGAAATAAATAAAGAAAATGACTTAAGTAAATAAAGAAAATGACAGAAAAAGTAAAGAACAATTCTTAAGTGAGAATTGAGCCATGCATTAAAAAGAGAAAATTGCAGAAAAGTAAAGTACTGAAAGTAAAGACTGTATATTTAAAGAACAATCCTCAAGTGAGAATTGAGCCAGGCATTAAAGGAAAAATTGCAGAAATTGAAATTTGCTGAAAAAGTAAACTGCCGAATAAAATGCAAAATTAAACTGTAACATGAAATCTATTAAAAATAACAGAGTAATGATTCAAAGCAAAAGTCTTGAACCCTCTTAAAGTCGCCTTTACATGTGTATTTATAGAAGGAAAATGTAAAAGACGAAAATACCCTCAAAATATCTCAAAATATCTAAAAATGCCCTCAGCCGCCTGACCTCTATCGATAGCGAAGGAGCGCTATCGATAGTGCCTCTATCGATAGCGAACTCCTGGCTATCGATAGATATGTGGTACTTTGACTTTTCATGCAGAGATTCTTTGCAGTTTCTTTAGCGCATGAATTGGCTGTTGCTGATCTTTTCGGAATGCTCATTACTTCGAGGTGATCATCAAGACTTCATAGGTGACGACTTTAATTCGTTCAATCTGCAAAGATTTCTTGAAACAGAGAATTTAACCCATTTGTACAGATCTTATGCAAAACGATATTTATTATACAATTTATTTATATAAGAAAACACAGTAATACCATAGTTGAAGGTATGATTGTGGTACAATCAGACAAGTGCAAAAATGCACTTTCAAGCTTTCTAAAGAACAAAGGAAATTTTCAAAAACCCCAATATAAAACCCATATTAAAAACACTTTATTTTGAAAATATTCAACAATCCCCCACCATTTTCAAAATACAAGATAGTGATTCTTGGTTCACTTGGCAGCCTTATGCATAGATGAAGGTATCTTATTGATTTGAACCTTTCACTTTAGTGAAACTCATCAAAGTTAATCAAGATGACACAGTAGACGTATCTTTGAACTAGCGATCTTATACGATTAACCGGACATGTCTTACACACAAGACAAAATACATAGAGTTTTCAAAAAACCGACCCGTGGATTGGCCCTGGGTCTTTATCCTATTTCATGAGTGCTCTAGAGTCAAAGCCCTTGGACATCATAGGAAACGGCACCTCCTCCACACTCATATAGGTAGACTTATAAAGTACCCCTGTAATTATAGTACTCCAACTGCACCATTGTAAGTCTATTAAGAGCTAAATAACTCATCCTTCTTCATTTCACATTACAGGTACCAAGCACTTCAACCTTGGGATGAATATACTTTAGGATTCTCAATGCATGTTAAGAATCTTGAGTGCTTGCTATCACGACATATGGTATACTTTGCTCATTGAAATCAAGAACTTGATGTTTCAAGTGTTGAGTCGAGTTTCCACCAGGAGTGATAACTTATGTGGGCTTCAGTCCCATCCCTTTTGATGTTTTCCACACCAAATCCCTTGCAAGTCCTTTTGTTAAAGGATCAACCAAATTTTCACTTGACTTCACATAATTTATGGTTATTACACCATCTGTTATCAATTGTCTCACATAGCTATGTCTAAGTCCTATATGCCTAGACTTACCATTATAAATTTGGTTATAAGCTCGTGAAAGAGTTGCCTCACTATCACACCGCAAAAATACTGGTGCCATTGGTTTTGGCCACACAGGTATTTCCAGTAGCAAATTTTTCAGCCACTCTGCCTCTTTCCTGCTTGAAGCCAATGCCACAAATTCAACAACCATGGTTGAATCTGATATGCACTTCTGCTTCTTTGATCACCGGGAGATTGTACCACCTCTAAGTGTAAAGATCCAACCACTTTGTAAAAGAATGATCCTTACTGTCAGTTATCCAACTGGCATCTGTGTATCCTTCTAGAACCGAAGGATATCCAGTATATACTATTCCATAATCTATAGTTTTCCTCAAGTATTTCAATACTCGATAAATTGCATGTCAATGCACAGAGCTTGGGTTACTACTGTATCGACTAAGTTTCCCTACTGCAAAGGCAATATCAGGTCTAGTGCAGGTCATTGCATACATCAAGCTACCAATCACCCTTGAATATAATAATTGATCAACAGCACTACCAGTATTAGGATACAATTTTAAATGTGGATCAAAAGGTGTAGACATGGTTGTATTATCATATTGATTAAATTTCTTAAGAATTTTCTCGATATAATGTGACTGAGTAAGAATTAATTTATCTTTTTCCCTCTTAATTCTTATTCCCAAAATAACATCTGCAATGCCTATATCCTTCATCTGGAAGTTTGACGACAAAAATTGTTTCGTACTTTCTATAACTTCAAGATCAGTACCAAAAATTTACATGTCATCTACATATAAGCATATAACTACACCTCGTTTACCAGAAAACTTGCTATAAACACATTTATCCGATTCATGTATCCTATAATCATTTGATATTACAATCTTATCAAATTTTTCATTCCATTGTTTAGGTGCTTGTTTAAGTCCATAGAGTGATTTAATAAGCTTACAAACTTTTTGCTCTTGACCTTGTACGACAAAACCTTCTGGTTGCTCCATATATATTTCTTCTTCTAACTCTCCATTTAGAAAAGCCATTTTGACATCCAATTGATGAATTTGAAGTTTATATATAGAAGCTAGGGCAATCAATACTCTAATGGTAGAGATTCTTGTTACAGGAGCATAAGTATCAAAATAATCAATCCCTTCCTTTTGAGTAAAGCCCTTAGCAATCAGTTTTGCTTTGAACTTATCAATAGTCCCATCAACCTTCATTTTCTTTTTGAAAATCCATTTACAACCAATTGGTTTAGATCCAGGAGGCAGGTCAACAAGCTTCCATGTTTTGTTGCCCATAATAGAATCTATCTCATCATTGACAGCTTCTTTCCAGAAAGCATAATCTTTAGATTTCATAGCTTCTTCAAAGGTTAATGGATCTGGTTCCATGACAGGTGAAACCATTGTCTGTCTATCATGTGAATTCCTAGTCCTTCTACAAGATAAACAACAAAATCAGGACCAAAAGACTTTGCAATCCTTGCCCTTTTACTCCTTCTAGGTTCAATAGATTCTCTAGGTTCACTACTTTCCTCAGAAAGTAAAGGAATTAATTCCTTTTCTTGATTAGATTCTAATATTGGAATAGTAGTAAATCTATTTTCATAAAATACTGAATCACGTGATTCTATGATTGTATTTATTTCTATTGAACTATTGGGCTCAATTACCAAAAACCTATATGCTTTACTATGTAGAGCATAACCAAGGAATATGCATTCAATCCCTTTTTCTCCTAACTTTTTCCTTTTAGAATCAGACAATCTTACAATTGCCCTACATCCCCAAGTTCTAAAGTAATTTAAGTTAGGTTTCTTGTTTTTCCAGATCTCATAAGGAGCCATGTTTTTCTTTTTAAAATGAATTCTATTAAGTATATAACATGCAGTCAGCAATGCTTCACCCTAAAAACCAATGGTTAAGCTTGAATTAGAGAGCATAGCATTTACCATTTCAGTTAAGGTCCTATTCTTTCTTTTAGCAACTCCATTTTGTTAAGGTGTATAAGGTGCAGAAGTTTTATGTATGATACCCACATTTTCACAATATTAAGGAAAATGATATTCTCCACCTCTATCAGACCTTAGCCGTTTTATTTTGACATTACATTGATTTTCAACTTCTGTTTTATAAGTAATAAATTTACTAAGTACTTCATCTTTTGAATGCAAAAGATAAATATAATAGAATTTAGAAAAATCATCTATAAATGTCACAAAATACTTTTTGCCTCCTCTAGTGGAGGTGCTATGCATGTCACATACATCACTATGAACAAGTTCTAGCAAAGACGTGGTTCTTTCCACTTTAGGAAATGTCATTCTAATTATTTTTGTTTGCATGCATACTTTACATTTATCTCCTATGTTATTATCATACTTAGAAATTAAATCTAATTTAACCATATCATCCATTTTCCTAGTATTAACACGTCCTAATCTAGCGTGCCATAAATAAAAAGAATCAAGCATATAAATAGAATTATTTATTTTATTAATATTAAACTTAAACATTCATTGATACAAATATCATTTCCCAACAAAAATTCCAACCTTTGACAGTATAAATATATCTGACTCAAAAACTAACTTGAAGCCATACTTATTAAGCAAGCTTCCAGACACAAGATTTTTCCTAACTTCAGGTACATGACATACATTAGTTAAAGACACAATTTTCCCAGAAGTGAATTCTAGATCCACTGTTCCTTTGCCTTTAATAGCAGCTGTTGAAGAGTTGCCCATGTAGAGAACTGTTCCATCATCCACCGGTTCATAGGTGTTGAATAAGTTCCTATCATTACACACATGTCTTGTAGCTCCAGAATCGATCCACCAATCACCAGCATCCTCGAGTATATTAACCTCGGAAATAACAGCCAGCATTTTATTCTTGGATTCTGATTCTCCGATTTTCTTTTTGAATAATTGACACTCACTTTTGAAATGTCCTTGCTTGCCACAGGACCAACATGTACCATTCATTTTCTTTGAGTCTAAGTTGGGTTGACTTTTGTTCTTGCGCTTCCTATTATTTGAATTCTTCCCTTTTCCATGTCCTCTGTCCTCCATCACATGAACTTTGGACACATGATCTTCAATCTCATCCTTACTTTCTTGGCGCCTAGTTTCTTCCTCCAATCGAAGGTGTTTTGTTAGTTCCTCGAGAGTAAGATCTTCCTTTTTGTGTATAAGACTTTTCTTAAACTCTTTCCAGGAAGGTGGCAATTTTTCAATAATAGAAGACACAACTATGGAATCATCCATATTCATCTTTTGTTGCTTAAATTGGCTAAGAATATGTTGTATCTCATGAAATTGATCCATAACAGATGTATTATCTACCGTACTAAATTTCATAAAATGACTAACCAGAAATTTCTTGCTTGTTGCATCCTCTGCTAAGTACTTAGCTTCCAAAGTGTTCCACAGTTCCTTTGCATTCTCCACGTGCTGGTAGATGTCAAACAGAGAGTCTGCTAATGCATTCAGAATGTGTCCCCTACAAATGTAGTCATCATTCTCCCACTTGGTTCTTTCCCGAGTCTGTGCTAAAGTTTCATTTTCTTGCTCCTCTGGATATGGCGTTTTCAAAACATAGATCGCATTTAGTATGGTGAGTAGGAAATGCATCTTCTTCTGCCAACGTCTGAAATTTCCTCCATCGAACCGTTCCAACTTCATAAAATTCTGAGTCATTTGTTGGAGTGACTGAGCCATTTTATTTATTATTAAATATTATTGAAAATATAATTATCAAATCAGAAAATTAAAATTCAATAATATTCAACTCTCAAATGAAATACTACCTTATTTCCTGTCTTTTTCATCTAGTAAATCTTCTTGCCCGACGTAATATTTTAGCAATTGGAGTTGTAACTTGACTGGTTGGTCGCGACATAGCTAATATTGTCTTTAGATTATTGAATCTAGTGTAGCCTGACAAACTCCAAAATGTAGAATATACGCCTCAAGTCACGTTACTCCGTCGCTTTCCTAAAGACAATATTTGCCCCCACCAAATGTGTGCACCGGGTTAACAGCAAATTCGCCTTAGGATAAAATGAGGTTGATCTATAGATCCTCTATTTACGTATGCACCAACGAAAATAAAGCAGAATACCCTTGTGATTTTAATCCAAGTAAACCAAGACACTACGTTTCAATTCTGCAGCAATTGGAACCCACCGTAAACACGAGAGAGAGAGAGAGATAATTCAGAAGAATATCAATTCTGAATTGGGATGAATAACTGGTCTGGACGGACCCCTATTTATAGAGGGATCCGTGCCCTTTGGATGCACCAATTCGACCCAAAAGGTACCTATTGGCTGCACCAGTTCGGTTTGCGTACGTGGGTCAGCTGCTCCACACTCAAGTCTGCCCCATCCGCTCCGCTTCATACTCATGTCTGCATAGGCCCATTTGGAAAACCCAAGATAAGTTTACCCAAAAAGAATAGGCCCATTGGATCTAATGACCCAACCCAACCCGGACAGGAGCGGGTGCGCGCGTGTGGTTTTGGGTCCAAGCCCAATCTTGCTTAGGTCCTCCCTCCTCACAAAACTTTGGTACCCCTTGGGGTCCAACCCATAAGTCCAAACTAAGAACTTATAAAGCCTTTAACCTCTTTATGTTTTTCCAATGTGGAACAAGTGCAAAAATGCACTTTCAAGCTTTCTAAAGAACAAAGGAAATTTTCAAAAACCCCAATATAAAACCCATATTAAAAACACTTTATTTTGAAAATATTCAACATCTGGTAGTTGCTTATTCCATGCCATGAGTTCCATAAAAATAGGCGATTATCTACACTATCTATTACTTGCCAAGAAAGTAGGACACCTCTCACACGTTTGTTGCTCCTGGTGCTTTTGTTTCTCCAACTTCCAATCCCACTATATCTTAAATTTTGACTTAGTCAAAATTAGATATAACTAGAATTATAAATTAACCCCACATGAATAGCAGACTTGTCTATCCAGATTTGCAAGCAAGGCTCCATTTTTATATTTAAGAAAAAGAGTGAGTGCAGGGGTCTAGGGCACTCAATTAGCAGTTTAGCCAAGAACCTTGAGCTCAACCAAATTTCTAAGTAAAATCAGCATGAGAAAATCCTACCACTAGCTTATCATAAATCTGTTGTAGATCTCATGAGCTTAGACAGACCTTGGACACTCAAAACCAGGCTAAAAAGGGACCTAACTTGCTTACAGCATCTCCGCATTCACTCTCCGATTAGCTTTGGGGTCAAACTCGTAAACTGACCTGGTTCTGCACTATCGGCGATTGCATGAGAAGACCTTAACTGATCAAATCCATCTTGATACAGAGCAAATTGTCACTACTGATAAGTGATCAGCAAGGTCTGACTGAAAAGAGGCTCAACGACAGCTTGGAAATAACCAAGACGCAATACTAGCTGCCATCAGATGGCATTTCTGCTCACACATGTAAACGAGCTGACCGACCCACGCACGAAGCTTTTTGCTCAAAGATCAGCACAAAATTGACTTGAGAATGGCCCACAGCTCTCCGATTCACTTTGGCATTCAATCGATAAACTCGCAGAACGCGCAAATTACAACTCCTCTCTCTCTCTAACAGTTATGTGTACATACATAACTTAATGCAAGGAGACATCCCAAGCTCTCTCGAAAGAATAACGGCTTTATATTCTCGTATGTGTAGATCCACACCCAAGAATGAGAATAGCTCAGGATTATATATATATATTAGCTAGCTAGCTTTCGCCCCAATCTGCTCTCCTTGTACCCTTAGGTTAGCATCTTATATAGAAGCTAAGGCTTTGACAGCAACGTTGAGGTGCAGTTTTAGCCATATGAAGTACCGGTGGTGATCTGTTTTTTCATATTCTCTTAACAGAATTGAGACAAGTGGAAAACAGGGGGCAAAGGGAGTAACCCCACAGACCTAATAGGACTAACTAAACAGCTTGAAGGTATTTATTTTATCTGATTAAATGAATTTTAGAGTTTTTTTTTTTTCCAAAATTACAAGAAGAGGGAAAAAAATCAACAAGCTCGTAATACTGGGGGCATACAAAAAGACTTTCCATAATCAGACAAAAAAGCATTTTTATACTTGAAAAACTAAACATCCAAGAAAAATCAGCTTGGGAAACTGATTTCTCAAGAGCTCTCAAGATTCCAATAGCTTGAGAGCTACCCCCTAACATTTAAATTTATCAGTTAAATGTCTCTATCAGCTTGGGAAACTGACTTCTCAAGAGCTCTCAAGATTCCAACAGCTTGAGAGCTACCCCTCTAACATTTGAATTTATCAATTAAACGTTTTTGTCAGCTTGGGAAACTAATTCCTCATCGAGCTCAAATGATTCCAACAACTTGAGAGCTATATCCTTTTCATTTCAAGTTATCCATTAACTGTTTTCATCAGCTTGGGAAGTTGACTTCTTTAGAGCTTTACCACATGAATTTAGCCCAATTGGGGGCAACTTCGCCCAACTGGGGGAACTCCTTACATATCCATTTTCACCCTCATAGGATTTCATCTGCTAAGGGCAAAAATGGGGGGCAAGGGAGACTGACCATTGAAGGTCCTCCGAGATTAACAGCTTTGGAAGGCCCTTCGAGATTAACAGCTCGAGGGAAAATAAATCTGCCCTTCTATAAATCAGATAGTTAGGTAAAATTGGCTTTGATAAACTGACCTGCGCCAAAGGGAGACTGACCATTGAAGGCCCTCCAAAACTTACAACTCGATGGAAAATAAATCTGACATTCTATAAATCAGATAGGTAAAATTGGCTTGGATAAACCGACCTTCCAAGACCCTCTAAGATTCACAGCTTGGGGCAAATGACAAACCACTTAAAATCAATCAAGGGCATAACCCACTTGGAAAGATAATTTCCGAGCTTTTTTCAAAGACTCGGTGCAACCTAGGCATGATAGGGAGGAATCAAATTTGATACTGCAGCTAACTTATCTCTAGCTCTTCTTCCTTGTATGATCAATCAGACACTCATCTTTTCAGCTGTGTCTCGCCATCTGTGCGCCGATGACATATGTGTTCGAGCAACAGAGTTGATCTTGGGTACTCGCTAGCTTTCAGCTGCCTTGCTAATAAGTTCCCAGAAAACCACCCAACCCAGACGAAAGTCACTGCAGATGGTCCCTATTTAAGTGCACATCACGTGAATATCATATGCAAGCTGATTTGCCATCCATTTGAATAATGACTCGATTGCATACCACCATGAGCTCCAACTACTATGAGTATCACTGTATCAGCTTGCAGAGTCTAGATAAGCATTTCGACTCACACCGGTGAATGAGTTAACCAACGTGGTTAAAAATCGGCTCAAGTAGAGTTGAGAATAGCCCACCGCACTCAGATTTGCTTCGTCATCAATCTTATACAGTACCAGATCTGAAACCCACATTCAGACACTGGGTCATATGGTCCTCGTCAGGAAAACAACGACTGGTAAATAGCTTGGGATCAGCCCAAAGATCAGCTCAAACAGATTTGAGAAGCAACAAATTATATATGCACAGAGCTTAGTTACTTCTAATTCATATACTGGATCTCATTTTTTTTCTTGGATAATTAATACTGGATTGCATTTCGCCAAATGATAAACAGCTCGGTTTGGTTACTCACTGGCTCTACCCAGTAGATATACGATTTATATTTCTACAGGCCTCTAACTGACCATGACTGCTATAATCCCCGAGAAGCATGAACGAATATTAGACTCAACCCAGTTCGTTGGCTAAAATCAGCTCAAATTGACTTAAGGATCACCTATGGCCCCCGGATGCGCTTTAGCAGCAGACTCACGGAAATATTTGAGCTACTTAACTAACCAGAAGCATACGCTAGCTTATCCGAATGAAGCTGCAAACCTCTAAATTTAATCAATAGTGAACATTTCAATCCCATCAGAAATTTGACACCTCTCCTCCTCTCATAGAGATCCCTCTCTACAGGTGCAAAGCTCCAAAATGCCCATCGATGTTTCGCACTAAGGATTAACTAACAATCTTGCCGAAATACACCTGAAACGCATTACGGTTCAGTGGCTTTAAGAGCAGCAGTAAAAATCAAGTACCCAGTATCATTTCGCTTTATGGTACATAGCGAAAGCCCCATGCATGAACTTAGAGAACAACTCATACTGTTTGAGAATCATCGACCGCCATCGTGGCTAGACACCTGCTAGCATTATGGAGGCAAGACGAAAAAAGGGGGCAAAGGGAGTAACCCTACAGACCCAACAAGACTAACAACTTGAGGGTATTTTTAAACTAGAACAACAAGAGTAACAGCTTGAGGGTATTTTTAAACCAGAAAATTTGACAATTAGATTCTTGATTGAAGAGTTTTTTTCAAAATTATCAAAATAAGAAAAAACTCAACATGCCCCAATCCGGGGGGCATGTAAACAGACTTTCCATAATCAGTCAGGAAAGCACACATTCTTGGAAAAACTGAACATCCAAGTAAAATCAGCTTAATGAGTTGACCATCCAAGGTCCTCCAAGACCTACAGTTTGGGGGCAGATAATCGGACCTCCTATAAATCAGCTAGCGAGGTAAAATCAGCATGGATGAGCTAGCCATCCAAGGCCCCTCCAAGACCCAAAGCTTAGGGGCAAATAATCGGACCTTCTATGATTAGTTAGAAAAGTAATTCCACTTCGATAAATTGGCCATCCAAAGCCTGCCAAGATTCACAACTTGGGGGCAAATATCAAAAGCAAACAATCAAAGAAATACATATAGGAAAACATTTACACTTGGAAAATCTGAGCGTCCAAGCAATATACAGAAACTCTGAAACTGATAGTTTGGGGACATCATAAAGCCTAAAGGAAACTAAGAGGCCTCCAAACAAGGTGAACAGCTCGGTCATACTTGAGAATAGCTTCGTTATATAGCTAAGAATAGCTTGGTCACACCTAGGTTCAGCTCAGTCATATCTGAGCGCAACGCTGTCGTACCTACTCCAGCAACAGCTGGGATCAGCCCAGTTATATTTGAATTCAGCTCTATCGCACCTGGTGGAAACTTCTCCAGTAGCTGGGATCAGCTCAATTATATTTGAATTTAGCTCTGCAGCACCTGGTGACAGCATTGCCAACTACTCGGGTCATCTCAATTATACCCGAATGCAGCTCTGCTTTAACTGACGACAACTCCATTACATCTGGGATTAACTCAATCTTATCTGAATGCTACTCTAACACACTTGGAAATAACTCAGACACATCCAAAAACAGCTCAATCACACTTGGTAACTAGTGGCTCTGCTGCGCCGAGGATCAACTTCGTGCTATCTGAACACAACTTAGATGCACTTGAGTAGCTCAAAAAACTTGGGAAATCGAATGGGTGCATCAAATTCTAAAAAAATCAGCTCAGCCAACTTTTTTATGTATGACAGAATTCCCCACAAATTTTTTCCTCTCCAAACTAGCATAACTTGGAAATAAAAAAATGGAAGCAATGTGGGAACCATTTTGCACCCATGACCCACCAAGGGTCTCATACAAAGAAAAGCCAAACAAATCCTTGGGTGGGCCCCACAAGCACCTCACCTATTTAAAGGGCACCCCTACATGGAATAAGGTATGCAATCTCTCCCAAAAACTCTCATTCGAGTCATTACATTACTCCAAGACACTGACTTTGGCATCGAAGTATTATCAGGAAAGCTCCACACCCAGGAGTAGCTACGCAGCTCAGCTCCGCAATGAGGAATCCAGCCAGTTCAACTACGGATCTAATCAGTACAGCTACGCAACTGGGGAAATGGAGAAAGAGAACACACCAAACTCCATCTATTAGAGTGGTACTAGCTAACTGAAAATCTGGTTCACCACATCAACTACACCAAAGAAACCAACCAAAGAATAGATTTAGGGTGGGGTAATAATGTGATATATAACCTCCATTTTATCGTTGGCACCACATTAATGAATTCTTTTTTGTTACTTTTTTTCCAATTTATCCGATGACAACCATATTAATAAAGCATTTTTGGGTTCCCTCGGTATTCACTGTAACCTGTAGGAAACCCATGGGCATCTCCTTCAACCAAGAGTCAGCCCTAACATCCGCTTTCCGTGCATTGAGCTCTCTCATTCCTTTATTTTTTAATCCTAATCCAAAATCAACTCTTCTATTTTAACGAGATGTAAGTGACTGTACATGAATTGAAAGAGAATTTTTTTTACTCGTTTTACCCCAAGACATATACATACATGGGTATCTTTTTTAATCCAATTTTTGCATAATTTAAACTTGTTTTAATTCAATTTTCTTTTTGGTATATACTTGCTCTAAATGTTGTTTAATCAAGTGTGCCAAAGTTTCACGAGCCCAATATGGCTAAGATTTTGATTTCATGTCCAATTACTACATAAATTGAAGTTGGAAACGAAAATTTGCACAATCAAAGAATGCTCATTCAAGTTTCATCAGTTCATGTAGTACACCTGTGACAAACCTAATAACCACTAAAATTCCTTGAGAACATCAAATTAAGGGTTGAACAAAAATGGGAAGGAAACGTGTATATATAACCAATACTAGGATATGGCACAGCTACTTTTACATAACTTTTTCCTAGGCTAAAAAGTAAAGGAAAAATAAAAGAAAAAAGAGCTAATTTTGTACAAAATGTCCTTTCAATTCAATTCTTTTGGGGTATCTTTGGTTTTGACCTCATGCTAGCTCTCCGAGCCACATCCCATGCCTTCTGTGGGGCATACACACCTTGCTGTGATGCAAAAAATGACTCATAGCCAGGCGAATCAAAAGCAAAACCAGTGTGTTTTGATGTTTCTCGTGGAAGCTGAGATATGGCATAACTCCTCGCCTCATCTGGGGTAAGTTCATTTTCAATCTCCAGTAATTGGGCCCCGCTGCTATCATCAGGTTCATCCCTGTGAATTTCCTGAACAATCTGATAGTCATAGGGGAAGAACCATCTCTGTACCCTGAAACCAGATGAACAATAATTTATGTATCTAAATAACACAGTAACTGAAGCATTACAGCAAATTTATAACACATAAACGCACACAAAAAGGAAAAAGATAAGGTTGAAAAAGAAAAAAAAAATAGTCCTTATAAAACAATTTCAGGTTTACAAAAGCAGAGAATCAATATAGACAAGAGAGCTTGCATTTAGCATGGAGCAACTTGTATGCTGTATTCACAAAATGCAGGTGACCTCAGTCTGCTTAATTGACCACATGCAGGTGATACAAGTTTGTTCCTAATGCTCAAGCATGTGTGAACATGAAGTTTGATACATAAATGGTCTTTATTTCCAAGTTCCACAGACGTTGCAGCATTATGTTTCCACAACTATAGCAACTGTTAATCAGGTCTAGCTATCTGAGCACCCACTTTCCTAGTTCAACAATAGAACCACGCATGCGTGCAAAGTGAACTCTCGCATAGACCATAAATGGTTGACCCACCGGACCAGACTACATGCAGTTAACATCAAAGAGAGTGAGAGTAGCGCATTCTTGAAGCATAGACAAGCATGTCTACGCGAGTCCTGCTTGGGTGACGTGCTACAAATATATGGCCCAGCTTTTGGGCGAAGGTAGTCCACCTCCTCATTGTCCCACATGCAGAAATCAGCCAATAATCATGGCAGCTATTGATCCAGCCATTTATGCCTAAATCATTACACTGGGACTGTAACAAGCTCTGTAGCATATATATTACTGCCACAGTGATTCAACCACAAGTGCACACAAAAACCCAAAACCAATGACTTCGATGCTTGGATCATGACAATTTTGGCATGCAGGACGAAAAAAGGAAGGGCCTCTTTGATATGGAAGACCACAATTCCATAAATACAATCTATGTCCAATAATGACGGCACGCAGATTCTACAAGCTTGCCAATGTAGAAAAGAAAAATATTTTCTCCATTTAAAAACTATAAAAGTGCTTTAAGAAAGGCACTTTCTAAATCTTACCCTTGATAAATGAAGTCCCCAAGAAGTGCAACGATAGGAACGAGAAGTAGCATGAGATAGAAATAGAATGTACTCATTAAGACATATATGACGAAAAAAACATTCTCCTGCAATGAATGTAGCCAATAAGCAGATTAGCATAAAGCCAAGTTTAAGGACGGAAAAAAGAAAAAATACATATATTTTTAGAAAAGGACTCACTTGTCGATCGTATGGCGTCATAATACCCGAATATATAAATATGAATATAAACCATGCTAAAATGCTTCCTCCAACACTAATATAATGCCATCTTGTAATTGAATTACAAATCATAAGAAGGCGTAAGTTGACAGTTACTACAACACAAGTGAAAGCCATCGTGCTGACATCCCAGAGACCAAACATCTTGCCAGATGAATTTTGACCTTTAGAACTAGAAGTGGTCACAAAATGATATAAGACTAGCGATTGGTAGAAGGAAAAGAAAGCCCAGACCCCCACAACTCTCCATCTAAAGAAGGCATTTCTTATTCCCTCCTTGTATAGCTCAGGGTACTGTTTGGAAAGGGAAGCACTGACGTCCTGACAAAGAGCACAGTTGAAAAATCAAAGTAGTTTTCAATTTAAATACTTAGCAAAAAGAGATGGTGCAAGTAAAAAGGTATATATTACAAGATTGGGTCTTCAAATACAAGTTTTCAGGGTAAAAGCATTTAAACAAACCAGAAGTAATTGCTTCCATGGTTGCAGTAAAAAGTTGTACCTTGTCAAAAAGTCCAACAATGATCACAGGCAGAGCTGTAAATATGACATTATACAGAGACTGGAACCAATCATCGTAGAATCTTTGACCAGAAAACCCAGTTTGGAAAGTGAACCAAAATTGAGTCAAAGTGAATGTAAGATTTTTGTAAAAGAAGTACGTCACAACCTGCAATAACAGATTGTCAAGCACTTAACCTTCTAAATAAATATAAACAATCCCGTAGGTTGAAAGAAACGTTAGACCTTGCATATTCTAAGATATGACCACCGTCCATGCACAAGTAGTAAGTCTGTAAGGAAGCGAAACTGAGCAATCGCAAAATCACTAGCCATTACTGCCTGCATTCCTTCTAACCCACTTATTCCAACACCAACATGAGCAGCTTGAATCATGCTGACATCATTGGCACCATCACCAATACTAAGCGTTATTTTCCGTGCACCTTTCTTGACAAGGCTTGTCACCTGAAAACATCAATGACATTCTCAGATTTTAACTCAAAATACAAAATAGCCAATTGCTTCATAGTTGATAATAAAAATAGTGGATATTGGATTGAGTCAGTTAAATCACATATTTTCTTATTTTTCATTTATCTAGAGGATTGCTACCAGAAATTCTGGGCTTAGTAATAGATTCAATAAGAAATGATGCATCTTGTAGGACATTGACTGACAAGGTTTCACATGGATGAGCTACAAGCCTACAACACCAAAACCAAGTTGCAGACATTATTTTACCATGCTACTCTGACACACAATGCATTGTTTCAAAGGAAGTAATACAACATTGGAATAATAAACTATTAGTCCAAGTAGTCATCAGGTGAAAGCTCTTTTTCTATGATACAGTTACATGACACGACTAGAATCAGTACAGCATGAACTACAACAAAGAAACTTCAAATAGAAATCTAACCTGTACACAGAAAAGTCAACAAACATCTCATACTACTAATCATTGTTTAAAAGGCCTTTTATGAGTCTTAGGCCAGTCCTAAAATTAAGCAAGTGTTCCATTAGGCAAATGCTTCACAAGCCAAGACATTGAGAAAGTTGCACTTTTTGCCTTTCTATGCCTCTATGCCTCGAATTATATGGCATACGCCTTAAGTAACCTATTGTTGCTCCTCCTTTATTTGCACATTGACCAGCCATATCCCTTTCTTATGTAGGTGTGTATAGGGCTGCAAACAAACCAAGCTGTTTGTGAACAGGTCACGAACAAACTCAATAAGGGTTAATTTGAGCATGTTTGATTATTAACTCAATGTTTTAAAACCTAGACCGTTTATCGAACCAGACAAGTGACTGAGTTAAGGTTCAACCGGTTCAACCCAGTTGACCCGACGGTTGAACCGGTTGAACCTTAACTCAGTCAAGTCAACTGGGTTGAATCGTGATGTCATCATGACGTCATAAATATATTATTTATTTATTTATTTATTACAATAAAAGCTGTAGAAGATTCAAAATATATTTTTTTTTTCAATGCTTGTACAATCAATTCATATATTTGAATGTATGTGCAGTCATCAAAATTGAAAATTGATAATTACTATTGATCAATCTTTATTACATATATTTTTTAAAATGCAAGATAATAATATTGTATTATTAAATTTGGTGCTTGGATTTCTTTTTGCTATTTAAACTAATTTTCCTTTTTAGCCTTCTTGGCTTTAAGAGAATTTAAAAAGATTGGGATTATTTGTCATTTTAGCACACTTTTTTATTTTATTTTTTTAAAAAGTCCAAAACCCAGGCGGTTCTTCTAAGCGGGTGGACATGTTCAACCACCGGGTTGACCAGTTTTTACTAAATAGGCCGATTTTTATTAAGACTGGGTTTTAGTGGGTTGAACCACCCGGTGAGGCACCCGGATCCCGGTTCAACCGGTTGAACTGGCCAGTCTGATCCGGATTTGAAAACACTGTATTAACTAAACTAAGCTAAAGCTTGAAGTTTAGACTTGTTTAATAAACAAATCAAGCTCAAATACACATAAGCTTAATTCAATAGGGCTCGTGAACAGGCTTGTAAACATGTTTGATACGGGCTTGAATAAGTCCATACTATATCTAATCCAAAAATATATAAAATAGGATTGAACATTTACTATTAAAAAAAAGAGTGGGGGGTGCATTTTACACTAATAATCGTAAGTTTTCCGAATATTACGTGAACGAATGCGAAAAAAACTATTTACGCAAACGAACCTTTTTTTGGACGAAATTGCCCTTTTAATGGTCAAAATTTTGAATTTTTGACTAATTTTGTACATAATCCCCAATTTTATACGTAATCCCAAAAACAAGCACAATCCCCAATCCCCACATTAATCTTATAATCCCCAGGATAATACATAATCCCCAATCCCCAATTTTATGAAGAATTTCCCAAGTTTCGAATAATCCCCAATCCCCAACATGTCACATCAGCATTTAATGTAGGTCATTCTATGACCCCTCTCTAATGTTTTAATACAAAAAATGTATAACACATAATCCTTAATTTTTCATAGAATCCCCAATCCCCATATTATAACAGAATCCCCAATTTTATGCATAATCCCTAATCTCCAGCTCTATGTATTGTCACATCATATCACCTACCAATGTGAAAGGTAATTAACGTTGTGTTTGTTGATGGGGATTCGGGATTCTTCATAAAGGGGATCCTGTTTTAAGCTGGGGATTGGAAATTCTATGAAAAATTGGGAATTCTGTTTATTTTGAGTGTACGTAAGGGTATTTTCGTCCAAAAAAATATTTATATGAATAGATTTTTTGGGGTAAGATTTGTTAGCGTAAAAAATATTTTCGCCCAAAAAAAAAAATAATCACGTAATATTCGGAAAATTTAGGATTATTAGCGTAAAATGCCAAAATGAAATCTTATTTAATAGAATTTGTTAAAGTTACATAATAAACATAAGAAACAAAAAACATATAAATTAACTTATTTAATAGTATTTGCTAAAGTTACCATTGGCACCTCATGCTTGACACCTTGTGCAAAAACGACACCTTATGCAAACACATGTTACGCCCAGAATGCAAGCTTGCGCATATTGTGTCACATTGCAAACAAGCATGAAAAAAAGATGAGGCATAATGGGATAAGGGAAGGCTAGGATGCCTTGCCTAGGCACCTCCTACCCTTTAATTGCATAATCTCAGATGACGATGCCTCCTAATGCACAATCTTTAATGATGATACTGCCAAAACATTTAATAAGCTCCATCTTGACTATTATCTAGCCAAATTTATAAAGCTTGCAAGTTTGTCAAGCCGAGCTCAATTAGTAATTCGATAGCTCGTTTGAAATCGAGCAGAGCCTGAGCATGTCTCATTTCAACTAAGCTGAGCTCGAAAAGTGAGATATTCAACTTGGCTCAGCTCATACGCAGCCCTAGTTGTGTGTAATAACATATAGCCTTGTTTCTTGTAACATCCATTAATCCTCTAAGGATTAAAATAAGATAAAACGGGTCACGCTTGATGCTTTGAAGATTGAACTTCACTTCATGCTAACACCTTGCCCCATAATTTCTCCTTGGAAAACATTGCTAAATAGCATTCCTTTTTTTTTTTTGCCTCATTCAATTACATCAATAGGTCAAGCATGTTCCTAAAATATCTACGTCTATACCTTACATATATATATATATATATATATATATATATATAGGAATGCTAAGGTCTTGCATTAGGTCACCTCAAATACAATCATTTGCACAATATATTTTGAAAAACTAACCGTTGGCTTTGATACCCCTCTTATGTATGTCATGTCTGCCAAAAATCATAGTGATCCAACATTCGGTTTTCGAAAAATGTCAGTGTGAAAAACTAACCTTTTTATTCTTCAAAAAGTCACCATTTTTTCATCATCTGTTTTTCTGAAACAGACAGTTGGATCACTATGATTTTTGGCAGACATGACATACATAAGAGGGATATCAAATCCAACAGTCGGTTTTTCAAAATATACTATGCAAATGGTTATAATTGAGGTGACCTGATGCAACTTGCATCAGGTCAACCTGACCTCAGCATTCTTGAATATATATATTATGAGAATTATTTGTTATTTATCATTTTTAGTTTTTAAATATAAATTTTAGATAACAAAATTCTAATTCACCTCACCTCAAGGGGGTAAAGACACCTTGCCAAAAGCGTTCACCTTTAAAAGCTATATTACTAGTGATAATAGCAAATCATTAAGCTTCCTAACATGCTACACTCGATTCTCAGACGAAATAATACTTCCTTCAAGGTCATTGAAAAGAAAACAATCAAGAACCATACCTGTGCTTTCTGCAAAGGAGAAACTCGGCAGCACACTACTGAGTTACAATTCAAGCTCACGCTGAGCAGCATTCCTCGTAAAGTCGGTTCTAATGCATACATCAAACACTTTCCATCTATTACAAGTACTGATTTTGGTCCAGATACAGTACGGAAATAGTGTTGTGATTCTTCCTGGCATTTCTTCAGCTCTTTTTTTACCGCATCTTTGATAAAGCGCGCAATTTCAACTTGGTCTCCCTAAGAACAGAATTTTATAAAAACTGTTTGACCAAATACATAGTCTGAAATAGATTAAATTCTGACTTATTACATATTAAAGCGCACCATCTAAGAAATGCCACTTACCCTGTTTTCAACTTCTCTAATCTCATCAGTCTCTGAACTGATGATAAACTGTTTCATGTCGTTGTTAATCAAATTACATGCTGCAGCAAATAAAAAAACAAAGAGAAGACTCAAGAAGTTGCAGATACAAATGAGGAAAAAGCAAATTTTAAGATGTAAAAGCACAAGCCAGCTCGCACTAAATAATGAATCACCATATGCTATATTTATTGCTGTTTCAATCTTGTCCCCTGTTAGCATCCAAAACTTGATTCCTGCTTTAGAAAGAGTCTCTATACAAGATGGAACTCCTTCTTGAAGCTTGTCTTCTATAGCAGTGCTCCCAATCAAAATAAGATCTTTTTCTATGAGTTCTGCCACCTGAAAAAGTTGGGACATTTTTTTTTCACGAAACGATGACAAGATTGATATCACAATAATAATTAAATCATAGTTAACCACATGCAATAATTATGAAAATGAAATTGGTTGATCCCATAGAAGTGCACTGATCTAGGAAGCTGCCACTCTTAAAACATCTACGACGGGGGACTAGCAAAATTTCGTACTGACAATTGTGTATCAGTCTGGCACATTAAACATTTTGGCATGCCCTTACGTGTATGATCCTTGAGTTTGGGGGTTGCTGCAACCCTCCCTCCCTCCCTCTGGGGGTGGTGTCTCTAATCGGCCTTTTAAGTATCATGCCCATGGGTGAAAATCCCCTTTTTCCAGTTCAAATAAAAATGTATTTCACTAATCATTCAACAAAAGGGCAAAACCACCCCATACATGCAAGGTATACAAAAAACAAAGCAACAGTAAAGAGCTAAAGAACCAAGAAAGTAATGACAAGTTGTTCAGTTCCCAAAAACAACTTACCCTTTCCAATAGGGTACTAGCTGCCCTATTCTCCAAAGACTCTAATGAACTCTCTATACCCAAAATCTTACAATTCCTTTTTTCCCAACCATTCCCAAAAATCACATGGGACACCGACGCCCACACTTTGGAAGGAGGACTGCTGCTATTCCTGAAACAGTCCCAAAAGAATTAGATGTCTCACCAAATCAGGCATCACCCAACATATCCCAGAAAAAACTAAGGCAAAAGATGCATAGCTCCCTTGCAGCTGCTTTAGAATGTAGAAGAAGGTGGTCCACCGACTCAGCCTCTTCTTTGCGCATGATGCGCTGATTGGGAAGAAAAAAAAAAAAAAAAAAACCTGTTTACTAGGTTATCGATTGTCGAACACTTGTTCCAAACCACCATCCAAGTAAAGAAAGCTACCCTTGATGGAGACTCCTTAGGAGAACAAACCATATGCTAGTTCGCAAGATGGAATTTAAAGCTGTCATCCTTCCTGCCTAGAAGTCTTTCCAAAACTTTTCCATCCTCTTGGATACCGACACAAGAATCTTGAAGAGTGACATGAAGTATATAGGAAGACTTGCTAATGCACACCGAATCAACACGAGTCTATCTCCTTTTGAAAGGTACCCTCTTTTCTAACCACTCGACCTTCTCTCAAAACTCTCAATCACCAAGTCCCACACCAATTTTGATTTATATGAAGCACACAAAGACAAATTCAAGTAGAAGGAAGACTAATATCCACAACCCAAGATTCGATGCCAAACTTCTAATATCCATACCTACTGCTCCTAGAATCAACTCACTTATTGCCAAATTTTGGTTCAAACCTGAGACTGCTTCAAAACAAAGGAGCACACAAAAGGGAGAGTTGCTTTGGCGCCATGTTGTGTACTGTGTAATGCTGTGGTAGAAGAAGATATATATCACCTGTTTTTAAAATGTTCCTACGATTTTGGAAAGTTTGTAAACTGAAGTGAGGATGCTGAAGATGAGCTCTACAAGGACAGCAAAAAATAAGACATCGATGATGTAAAAATGATGAGAAATACTACCCCTTTCTCGACCACCTCCTTCCATCATAAAACCATGCAAAAAAAATTAGTCTACAGACTTCTAAAGCAGCATACAGAAAGCCTCCATCACTATAATGAACAGATGAGGGGATAAAGGATTCCCTTGTCAAAGAACCTCAACCTTGGAAAAACAAATGGGGAAAAAAAACGCGATGATTTACATTAATCAACATCAAAAAAGATGCTGAAGAAATTCAAGTCTGAATCCACCTTCTCCATTTCTCCCCAAATACCATTCTCTTTACCAAATAAAGAATAAAGTTCCAATTCACATGATCATAAGCCTTCCCAATATGCAATTCGCATTATCACAACACTCACTGGCAATCAAAACCTCATCTAAAACCTGTTTCCCAACCACAAGTCATTTTGGCTAGATAACAACACTTTAATCACCACCTTCTTAAGCCTCCTTGCTAACACCTTTACTAAAATTTTACACACTCCCCACTAAACTAATCAGCCTAAAATTCCAATTGTCGACCACTCCCCTCCCCCCTCCCCCCTCCCCCCTCTCTCTTCTTTAAGTGATAAATATGGCATTCAAACTTTAATCATGAGTCCCTTTCTCATAGAATACCCCCAACATAATATGCATCATGTCCTTCTTAGTGATGAACCAACTTTTTTGAAAGAAAACCATAGTTTTTCCATCTGGACCCGGTGCTTTATCCCTATCCAAGCTTGTAATTTCCTGTAACAAGTCCTCTCCCCAAGATCTCTCTAACCACGAACTCTCAGCCTCCTCTAAGAATCAAATTCATCCCATCAAGAAATGGGCGACAATGGATATCTGTGTTTAACAAAGACTTGAAACAATTTACCACAACCCTTGATATATTACTTCCATTATCTGACTCAACTCCATCCACCACCATTTTCCTGATGAAATTTTGCCTTTTATGAGCATTTGCCATACAATGAAAGCACTTCATATTTCTATCACCATTTTTGAGCCACAATTTTTTCGACTTTTGTTTACAACTATTTCCTCTAACTCTGTTAACTTAGAAAATTCATTCCTAGCTACCTCTCTTCCACTCATACCCACCCTAGACAAAATACCCTCCTCCTCTTCTTTGTCCAAGGTTTGGATTTCGTCCAACAACTCTACCTAGGAAACCTTCACCCTGCCAACTCTATTCCACCTTTTAAGCTCACCCTTCAAGGCTTTAATTTTCTTGGCAAACACAAAACTTGGGGAACCATGTAAACAAAAGGAATTCTACCATCCTTCAAACAGATCCATAAACCCATCCACCTTTAGCCACATATTGTCAAAGATATAGACCTCTAACATGTCTCAGTCCCTTAATATCCACCAAAACGAAGGCATGATCCAAAACAAGTTTTGGATACACTGATTGAACCATTCCAGAAAATGTTCCACCTAAGATTTTAAGGAAAAGGAACTGGTCAAGCCATGACATGGAGGGAGATTCCTGGTTTATTTGAGCAAGTGAATTTTCCCCCCAACCAAAAGAGAATCAAGCAACTCATTTTTGTTAATAAAAAAAGAAAACTCCATTATAGTAGCCAAAGAAGATTGGCAATGCTATTTCTCAAGAGCAAACCTAACCACATTAAAGTCTCCTGCCACACACCAAGGTACCTTCCAACAATCTTGACAAGTCTCCAACAGTCCAACCTCTCCTTTAGTCCTTGAGCAATAGTTCCAACGATGAAAAAGATATTTAACTGCCTATCTAGTTGGGGAAACAGCGCATCGTCATGCTTCCCTCCTCTCTCTCTCTATCTCTCTCTCTCTCTATCTCGCGGTGAAATTCCTTCAATTCTTGAGTTTTGGGATATAGTGGTGGGAAAGGTATCTAATTCCCTATTTAGTTCTCTACAACCAATCAGTGTTCAAAGTCCCAGTTAAGATTGAAAATCAAACCATTAAATTTCCTTTGGTCTAGCCTCTATGAGAGGAGGATCATTTGGTGAACATGGATTTGGTTTATTTTCCTTGAGAGGAGATAGGTCTTGGGATTGTAAAGTGGCTATTCGGAAGAACAATCTTGTTGCACAATGGTTCCAACATTGTCAACTAGACCCATAAACTATCAATAAATTACTTTTCGCTAACTCATGCAGTAGCATTTCAAAATCTTAAGAAAAAACTAAACTAATCCAAACATTATGATATTCAACATGCTGATATAAAAAAACTTCACAATGAAATTATAATAATCATTTTTTATTATAGTACCATTTTTTATAAACTAATCCAAACACGATGATATTCAACATGCTGATATACGAGAACTTCACAATAAAATTATAATAATTATATAAATGCTAATACAAAACTTCAAATGTGTTTCATTAATGAAGTAACAACATGCTTCATTTAAAAGAAAGAGCAAAAAAAGTAGGAAAGGTTTGGAGTTTATCACACAGATCAATATTTCACACACCCAAAGTTGGCAAAGAACTCTCAAGATTGTCATTAACAAGAAAAACCTAATTTCATTCCTCCTGTTCAGACCTCATTCTCTTTTTGTCATTGAGTATTCAAAATAAAACCTTAATGTGCTATTAAGATTAACTCGGAATTGCCAATTGTTCGTATCAACAGAAATCTAAAAATTCAAAATGAATCATTTGTAAGCTCAAACAAAGGACTAGAAAGAATAATGCATTGCAAATACAGCACTGTTCAAATAATAACATTGCTGCATTAATTTTATTAAAAAAGTAATACAGCTATTGCACATTTCATTCAAATATGCATTTAGAAAGATTTCACATTAAGCAAGAAAATGCTAATACTTTAGAAAATAGAACACATGCTCAAACAGCACATACCTCGTCCAACTTCTTCTCGCGGTCTCGTAGAGAAGATTTTGCCTGAATAAATTTCTCATTCCAGTTTTCATACATACTAGAACTCAAATCTCTATAGGCCAGGCAAAGAGTACGCAGTCCAGCAGAGCCAAATTGTTCTAAGTTCTTCCTGGTTGATTTCTTCAAATCATCATCATTTCCAACAGCCAATCTTTCATAGATTACAGAATCAGCACCCTGCGAAACAATGGTTCAGTCTGAGTGTCATTTTATTTGCCATTAGTAATCTTCAGTCTTTATAGAAGCCTCATAACTTTTACCTTGCAGTACAAAACAAGCCTGCCATCTTGGTAACGGCACACAACGGACTGGCGCTTCCTTGTACTATTTACAAGACAAAGATTACAAAACTGTCATATAATCCTCAAGCATGAACTCACAAACGAAGAAAAATGTGTCAGAAGGATGCCTGCCCACCTATTGAACTCAAGGACATTCAGAATCTCATAAGACGCATCTTGAATCTTACCCATTTTCTCAACATGTGATTCACGAACATATATCATAGTTGGCGTGCGCCTGAGAAAAACAGTTTCATAGTCTCAAATCATAGCTTAACCATTCAACACTAGCAGATCACTCAAGGAAAAGGAAAAATCAAATAAATCTGTCACAGTACATAACCGAATTGGTGCCAAATTAACTACTTTTTATCACCAGAAGAACAAGGCATACTCTTCCAAATAAATCTCAACCAAAGGCTGTAATTCTACATGTTATTAAAAAAAAAAAAATAGTTTTTATAGGATAAATAAGGATATGACATCGAACAAAGAAAAATTGTGAATATAAAACCATTCCCACCAAGACATAGAAAAGAATCTATCAAAAAGAAAAGGCAGAAAGAATTAGGAAGTACAAACTTGTAAAAGAAGAAACCAAAGTTCTTTGCAGCAGTAACCAAAGCAGCCTCATCTGGGGATGCAGCTTGATAAGTAATTTTTTCTGGGGACTCATCACCTTCTGGAAGTACAGTATGGCATATAGCCAGGCACCTGAAGAATTCCTACGCAAGAACAAAAACTTTCGCTTAAAATGTAATAGTCAAATTAAATAGGATACAATTCTATTGATAGCCCATCTGGATCAATCCAAAAGGTTGGCTAGAACTATTCTTGTTTCCATGTCGATGGAATTTTAGGAGTTCCTTCTTCAAGATGACATCTATTCTATTAAATAAATAATGAGGAACAATTGAGATACAAAAAAAAAAGAAAAAAGAAAAAAGGAAAGGGCAAACCCTGTGTATGAACAATAACATAACAAGCAGGAATACAATAGCCAACCAAAGCTAAAAATAATAAAAATAAAATAAGTCCTAGTAGTAAACTAAAGAAAGAACTAGAGGCACAACTTAAAAACGAAGAATAAATGAAGTACCTCCATTGATTACCAAGTAAAACAAATCTACATCCATAGCCTCTCATTACTCCCTCCAGGCTATTTGCAGGAGATTAAATCATTCATGTAACACTTTACCTCCCAAGTTCAGTTACTTTAGGGTATTATAAGAATGAAACCCAACATTTAGAACACCTGCTTTCCTTTTCTGAATGCACTTGCATAAACTATGGGGAATAAGTGAATAACCCAGTGCACACAAAGGAGGGGTGCCACCGCATCCTATTTGAAAAATTGAAATGGAGCTCCTAATTGAACCCATAAAATGTCCCAAAACAATGATTCCGTATGGAAAATATTCAGGTAAAAAAGTTAACCTATAGGCATTTCCCCATAAGCTAATCCTGAATACAATTTGTCTATTCATATTTTATTATATTTGAATATAATGCCCTAAAAGTTGAATGCAATACCCTCTTCATCGAGACCCTTTCCAATTCTAGGGGAATTTGTAGAAGGTTACTCCTTGGTTGTATGAATTGAAACCATACAACCAAGAAGGTAGATTTCCCTACCTGCTAGCTGGTGCCAATCATGAATCATAGCAGGCCCCTCACCTGATGCCAACTGGCCTTCCAGGAAGGGTTGATGTCAGGTTGACATCCAATCTAAAATAATCCTAAACCTGTATGGATCATGTCAACCCGTATGTGTGTGTGTCACTGTGTGTATCTTTGCCACAGAATTTAACATCAGATAAGGCACATTATATGATCAATTATTCAATTCAACTGAGTAATAGCAAAACATAATTACTGAGCATAATATTCATCAAGGTCACACTGTCCAGTAGTAAAATATATATTAAGGAAAAAAAGAAGGATTAAGAAAGAGACGAAATTCTTATCCTATTCAGAAAAAACCAAAAAAAAACAAAACAAAAAAAACAAAAAACAAAAAACAAAAAAAGACAATGAGAGCTCTCTAGATACAATCAAGGAATTAAATATTAGTATCGAGCGAT
>JAESVK010001325.1:1212200-1259615 GCA_017140935.1 Hamamelis virginiana | reverse complement strand
TATAATACACAATTTAGAATCAAAATATTGAAAATTATATATATATATATATATATATATATATATAAAAGACAAGTTTATGTTGTATTTGGTATAATAAAGTGTGTCGTGCTGGGCAAAATAAATCACAAATTGCTATAAATTCTACACTAAAATGTTACATAACATTAAAATTTTAAAATATATATCATTTACAAAATAATAAATAAATCAATCAATAATCTTATACACAAAAGAATCTCCACATTAGACCGATACTTACCGAAATATCGGTAAATATCGGTAAAGATATGCGAGTCTAAATGTCTAATTTCGTATCGATACCCACAGATATATCAGAGATATATAGAGCATATTGGAGATATATTTTATTCCATGGATACAATATATAGCAACAGTAACAACCCCCACTTTTAAAAAAAAAAACATAAAGCATACATAGAGCAAGGCAGGATAAGAAGCAATTATCTAATGCTTTACCATATGTACAAAGAGTTCCATCACTAAAAATAACTATTACCCCAGATATACTAAAAAGTTCTTAATTCCTAAATTCATCAAGCATCAAATATATTTATAACAAAATTGCATTCAATTCCCATCAAATAAAATAATCTACCTTGCAACTATCAGGATTAGGTTCATTCCTCCAAGCACCTCGCATTAGCCTAGCATCATCAAAATTAAATCCTTTTTCATGTACTGTGTTAACTGATTTCTGTACCTGAGAGAAATTTAATGACATCCAAATTATTTACATTTGCACATTATTAAAAAAAATATCTATATTTACACATCTTCTGTCCTTCTTCAAGAAATGATATCCAACGATACCTCCTCAATTTTCATGCCATTCCGCTGTGCTCCCCCCCTCTCTGTTTCAGTGATACCAGTTCCATAGACCTCTCCTCCAATTGAACACTTAAAGAACTCCATTAAATTTCTAGTTAACGTTCCAGTTTTATCAGAAAATATGTATTCCACCTAACAAAAAGAGCAACTCAAGTTAAATGGATCACAAGTCAACCATTACACACAGGAAAACAAATTAAATTAGCAAACAAACAATTCAACAGATATTTCATCTGCAACATTTCATTCAAGAGCGATCATAGAAATAACAGCTCATATAGTAATAAAAACAATAACAACAACAATAAAATTACAATAACTGATAACAACAAAGAACTTTGTCGAGGCTCATTCAAGCCAATATTGAATCAATTTACCTGGCCAAGTTCCTCATTCAAATTGGAAGTTCGTGCCAACGCCGGGGTATTGGTTTCAATGTGGTACATATGCAAGTCCTTGTTGATAAATTGAGTGGACTGAATAAATTTGATCATCTGGAAATGCAAAATAAATAGAACTCCTCAACAAAAACATATCCACAGCTTCAGCAAACACATATCATAATAGGCTATGACACCTACCTCAATGGAAACATAAAGAGAAATAGGGATAATTGTTGAATACAGAGTAATTAGGGTAAACATAGTCAAAGTAGCAACCTGTATGACAAACAAACAGAATTAAGTAATTAACATAGAAAAGGAGGAAAACTCAAAACCTAAACAACAGAATTGTCATTCCAGATGTTCTTTTCATTAGAGCATGAAAATAATACCAGAAATTTGTTGCTCGGGTTGAACTGATTTTCCACACTCTCACCAAGACCTAAGTAGTAGTATTTGCGGTTTATGAATACACCACTGCAAAATTTCATGCAGCAAGAACATAATTATGTGGGAAAACTCCATAAAAAAATTGGGGAGGATGATAAAAAATAAAAAATAAAAAAGGAAGTTCTTGAAATAGCAGTATTATATAATTAAAAAGAGACTAGCTAATTGTCACACCTGCCTATGGCTCCAATGAAACACATAAAGAAGAGACCACCGAAAAGAGCAAGTATAAGTTTGTCAAGTTTCCTCTCTAATGTACTTCTCTTGGAAGGGACATTCATGGCATTCATCATAACCTGCAAGTTTATCAAGGAAGCAGTAAAATTGCATTAATTTACAAGCGGATTGCAGAGAAAAAGAGAGCAAGGAACACATACCAAACTAATAAAAGAGCAAAACACATAATAAATTTCAAAGAACCAAATACCTCATAATAATTAATAACATCCAAAGGAATCAAAGAAAAAACTTTAAAGGATCAGGATCCATGTGTGGATCCAGTGGATGGCACAAGATTCCTACAGAAATTCTTGGTGCTTGGAGTGTTTAGAAATGTACCGTTTTCCACAAACTAAGAAATCAATCCCATCATGATTTAAGCTTGCATACCGCACAGCTCAGCATGAAAAAGGAGAAAGAAAGAAAATGAGAACTATAATTATAATGCACTCCATCAAAACTCACCTTTGTTTCATGTCCTGTAAAGACAACCACCCCAACAATGTATTCTGTGTTCCTGAGACTGCACCCCTGAAGACATATAGTAACAGTGTCAATTAGTAAGTGCCAATTCAGTTTCACAAAAAATGAGTTAAAATTTTTTGTGTTAAAAAGAAAATGAACAATGAATATTCAATAGAAAAACTAACAGGGACCATCAAAGGAAGAATTTTAGAAAATGAATAAATCTATTATCAATCCAATAAAAGAGGAAATATAAATCATTTACATCTTCAAAAGTTCAACAAAATTTTCAAGTACTAAAAGGGTACTAATGTACAATTGTATAAAGGACTAGGTTTAATAGCTTCCTAATTCCTAACAAATATTCAAAGTTTGCAAGGATATAACATATAAAAATAGAAAAAATAAATAAATAAATAAATGGAGAACATCTATGAGAAGCACACAAGAATCACATTCTTACTTTATCCCCAGAAAGACAGAAAGCTTGAAAAAAAAAAAAAAAAAACCAACCCTGCTAATGAGGGGGAAAATGGAAAGAAAAGAAAATAATCAGACCATACCCGCAACAGAATTTGATTTGGAGTGAGGGGTAACGTTTGCTTTTGGATTATAAGGTTGCCACTGAAAGTGTACAATGAATTGTTTGGTTGTTCACACTGTACTTCACCTGCAATTAAAAGTAAAAATCCTTTTACGAATATAGAGAGAGCACACAAACTATAAAGGAAATTTGCAAGAATCAAGAGAATGAACAATACTTAAATTAAACATATTTTGTGAAAGGATAACAAGTTTGGATGCCATTTTGATTGCTAATGAATCTGTAGAAAAGTAGAGGAAATAGAAAGAAGAGCGCATAGTAAACAAATTTGATTTTCAGAAGGACCATGACATTTTGGATTGGTTCCCTTGACTTTGTGATGGGGTGAAAAAAAAAAGAAGGCAGCTTCGCCTTCTGTTAGAGGAAATGGTTTCAAGTGTGTGCAACTCTGTACAGCTATGCAATAAACATCTACACTCTACAGTGCTTCTAGGGGTGGATCTTCCAGAGTTATTAGGCAAGGAGAACCCCTTTTCCCCTTATTCTCTTTGGTGGCAGATATTGATGTAATGAGAGTTACAAAGTACTACTGTTAAGGAAGTATGTGCCACTGACTACTGCTACTGCTGTTAAGGATGTTGTGTGCTACTAACTACTGGCCGTGACTGTACTGCTACTGTGCTGACTGTACTGCTGCTGCTACTGGACTGTGCTTGGTTCTCAACTTATGCTTTATTTTTAGTTCCTCTGCAATTGTTTGTTAGTTCCTACTCTTATGTTTTTTACTTGGTGACAGCTTACTGTTATGTTTTTACTGGGTGACAGCTTAGTCACTTTAATACTACTCTTAGCTAGTTACAAGTTCTACAAGATTCCCTATAAATTGAGGGAAGTGAGAATTTTAAATCAGTTTCAGATCTGCTTTTTTTATTTGTAGAAAGAGAAACTCTCTCTTTTCTGGAAGTTTTCAATAAAATACAAATTTCCCTTCACTTTCTTGCATTTTCCTGAATGCCAAATGCATCAGATATATAGTGGAACTTAAACGGAAAGCCTAAGCTCAAAGTTGATTTAAGGCATTTTAGTGGAGCGTGTAACAGTTAAAGTCAAACAACTTCACTTACAGCCAACACTATTCTTTTTTTGGGTAGCTAGAGGTGATAAACTGAAGTCGACTCTTTGGTATTTTGAATTAATCTCATGTTTGATGTAATATGAACAAGTCCATTTAGCAGGAGTAAACATGGACAATAGAAGATAAGTAGAGTTTGATAAAAATATAAAACGCGAGCATCGGAATGACCATTAAAATATATAGGTCTCCCTTCAAGTGAGTCCAGATCAAAGTTGATTTAAGGCATTTTAGTGGGGCGTGTAACAGTTAAAGTCAAACAACTTCACTTACAGCCAACACTATTCTTTTTTTGGGTAGCCAGAGGTGATAAACTGAAGTCGGCTCTTTGGTATTTTGAATTAATCTCATGTTTGGGTAATATGAACAAGTCCATTTAGCAGGAGTAAACATGGACAATAGAAGATAAGTAGAGTTTGATAATAATATAAAACGCGAGCATGGGAATGACCATTAAAATATATAGGTCTCCCCTCAAGTGAATCCAGATCAATAGGCTTTTAGGATCTGGTAGAAGAAAATCTTTCATAAGAATTAAGCTAGACGGAAAAAGAGGTATCTCATTTTAGAAGATAGATCACTTTAACTAATTTGCCTTTGTATCATTTGTCAATGATTAGGAATCCTGATAGGGGGGTCTGGTTTTAGAGGTTGAGGAAAATCCATGTGGAAGATGAGACAGCAGAAATTCTTAGTTTGGCTGGTAAGTTACTAGGTAGCCAGCTGTTATGTTAGTGGCTGATCCGCTGAGTCATAAATGAGCATAATACTATAAATGCAAGGTGCCATTGAGGGGGAAATTTCCCATAAGCTTTTTCTCCTCCATTATGTTCGGGCATCTTTTGCTTGTAGCAATAGCATTCTCTGTGTTTGCCAATCCTTTGCTTCCGGCAATATCCTTCTCGTTGCTTAACTTTAATTAGGAGTTAAGGGCTTAAACACTGCCTAGGTTAGTGTCTCAATCAAAAATTATGTCACACGAACAAGTGCCAAAATCTAAACAAATTCAATCGAAGCTCTAAAATCTTTAAGAGTGCAGGTTACATAATAATTTTGGTCCAAAAACACTCCAAGGCAGATAAGTGGACTAACAGAAAGGCAAACCTTTAAATTCAGAGGCTTTATCTGGAGTTAGGTAATCCCAAGTCCTCTCCAATGCTTTTCTGATCTTCAGATTTGTTTCACCATCCAGATTTGCAGTCTGCAACCCAAAAAAGCAAAATAAAGAAACAGGCAAAAATGAAAAGAAGATCCAAAAAATAACCTTGAATTAGACATAACAACAACAACAAGAAAATATTCATGCTCATTTCAAGTGACCATGATCAGCTCAGGAAAAATAATAAGTACTTCAGACAGAGTATTAAAAGGAAAAGAAATAAGAATAAAGAAACCTCAGTGTAACAGACGCCATCTGCATTTGTACTGGCAAGGAACAGCAGATCCGCAGGAAAGAATCCATCTTGCTTAATCTGCAACCAATGCAACATTCAGCTCTATAATAAAACTTCTAGAAGTCTGTTTTGTTAAAAATAATAGAAACAATAATATATAAATGAATAAATTTAAAAAAAAATGGCCTTCAAAGAATAATAAAGATGATGGAAATTAGAGAAGGATTGCAGGTAAATCATTCTTAGAATACTTCCAGATATTTTTCCATTAAATTTCATAAAAATAAAGTGTGATATTGGCTTTGTATTAACAGTTTTGGACAGCCAAAAAAAAAAAATTTAAACAGAAATAAAAAATAAAAATAAAAACAACACAAACTAGGGCAAACTAAATTTTGGGCAGTTTCCCATACATCTGATGTAGAATGGGCCTAGACCGGCCCATTTTGCATTTCTGGCAAAGCTACTCTTTTTTGTAACTATTCTCACTTTGTCAATGGTTGCCAATTAAGGAGAAGATTCCATGGGACATTCCCTTGAATATCATTTGCAATTCAATAATGCTGTGTTTGGATGCGAAATTTAAAAAAAAAAAAATGTAATTTTAAAAATGAAAAGATTTCAAGACTCAGAATTTATAAATGATGGAATTGCAAGTTCTTTGTTTGAATGAAATTTTTGAAAGTTGAAATTGTTAAATGGAATTTTAAAATTTTTTTGTTTCGATGAAAAATCTCCAGGATGGGATTCATTGCACTAATGGTTCTAAACATCCAATGATCATAGTTGGTCAAATGTTTTAACTTTTTCTTTAATCCAATCCAATTCTTGGTTATTTCTACAACTTTGGAGAATCGTTAGTGCAAGGGCATAGAGGAAACATGGATTATCACTACAGGGGATATTGTCAAACTATGCGTGATTACCAAGACTGAAAAATTGAGATCCTCACGCCCACGGTCCCACCCAAAAACCCCAGGCATAGTGATAATACAAAAGAAAGAGAGAGAATCTCTCTTTCTCAAATCCTTCTTTTGCTCATATTCTATTTCTCCCTCTCTAAAAATGGAGTTTGAACACCAAGTTTCATGGACGACCTTCTGAACTTCGCATCGGACTTTGGCGAGGAAGATGACGATGACAAAGCCAGAGCCCCTCCTTCCACTTCGTCTATTCATTCCATCCTAGATGATCCTTCTTTCTATGATGTTAGGATCCTACGCCAAGAAAAAACCAGTAAATCTGATGGGGGATGAAGAGGGAGTCGGGATCGAGGGTGCAATGAATGGTGGTTTATGAAATCCCTTCACAGAGAAATTTGTGAAACACCACCATTGAGATGGAATTTAAATTAGGGACTTTAGGCCCCCAAATTCTCTTTTCAAATTCATCATAGAATTTTATAAATTCCATTTTTAGTTTACCAAACAGGGAATCTGTTCCCATCGTGTTGTAAATTCTTTTTTTAACACAAATACCTCTTTGAAATTGCCAATCCAAACACAACCTTAGATTTGTCTCCATTTAATGTTATATCTTAAGGGTGGTTTGATCCTACTACATATACTTGCATAACCGTCATTTAAGGGAAAAACAACAATAGATCCTGATATTGTAACTACTTGGAGCGGCTACACAAATCCCATTTGACTATTTAGCTCTATCTGGGGTCATTTCTTCAGTTAAAACAAAAGCCAAAACGCCTTTTCTCACATCAGCACCTTGACCCACATTCTTGTGGGCCTTCCTCTTGTCCTTGTAATTCCTTCCACTTGAATCATACTACTACTCAATACAAGTGAAGTCATTGGCTTTTCATGAACAAAACATCTTAAACGACTTTCTCTCACCTTGTTCTCAAAGGGTACTGCCGCAACCTTCTCACAATTGCATCCACGTCTTATTCTATCTTGCAGGGCCATTCATCAATTTGTTGTGGCATGTAATGAGGTGAATCATAAAAAAATGTGCTTGTTTAGTGCAAAACAAGATAAAATTTGTACAAGCAAGAAGTCAAAACACAGCCAACCATTTTGTTGAAAAGAAAAGGGTTATAACCTCGACCTAGATAATTATTGGCTTTAGAAGATGAAAAAATAATAAAATATAGGACGGATCGTTGACAAATCTATCACACATGCAACAAACACTATTCTCTGCAAAGGTGAAAAGCAACATCAATGGTGCAAGTTAAAGCCCCCAAGGAAAGAGTGGGAAAACCTAAAAACACACCACCAAGATAGTATCCTAGGATACGACAGGTTCTTTACAAGCATCAAGTACAAGCAATCTCATCACATAACACATCAAAGTACATCCCATAAAGGAAACATAAAAGTGCAACATACTTACTTTAACAATGTCTCCAACCTGCAATTTCTTCCATGGAATACGTTCCCACTTTTGGTCTTGCAACACGTCTATAAGAGAATTATTTATTGACATATCATTTTGGAAGCGCTTCTGTTGTACAAAATTCGAGTTAAAATTAAAATAAATAAATAAAGAAGAAGAAGAAAAAGAAAAAGCTAAGCAGAGTCCATTCTTTTATACTCCAATGCAGACAATATCTAATAAAATGGGACTCAAGAGATAACCTAGAATAATACACAATAAAATTTGTTCTTGAAGACATCCCACAAAAGAGATAAAGACTGAATGCAAAAATGTGTATCAGCTATTGGTACTCACCCAGTCCTCAAATGCCTCCTTAACAAGAGAGACAAAAAGCACCAAACTCAGTGGAACCACATTTGTTATTGGATGCACAGGACTGCATGACAAGTAAAATTCTTCAGTACATTTTGGGTGAATCATGACAAAACCAAAAACTAGTTCAATGAATCCACCATAATCATTAACCCTTCTTACTTAGTGTTAAAAACGACTTTATTATATTACAAGAACAGTGAGCAAAGCCCAAATAAATTATTTTAAGCTTTAGGTAATTTACGCACAATTCTGCCAAATTATAGATGAAACTTCCTCATAATAAATAAGAGCCTCCAAATAACACTAGAAAGAGAATTTCAAACTTGTAGCAGTGCAATTGTATAATTTTAAGAAACAGAATTTTATTTTATTTTGAAAAGAAAATTGTATTAATACCATAAAAAAGGGCCAAAGTTCCTGTACATGTGAGGTATACAAAAGAAAAAAACTGAAAATTATGACAAAAGAAAATTCAAAACTAGCTAGGAACCTTTATATAAAAGTGCACAAAATAATGGAAGTGCAAACTGCATTCACGTTTCCAACAAGTGCTCCACCTATTGGCTCTGGTAATTATGTAAACAATTAATTGATGGATGACAAACACCATTAGATTGAGTTGGCAACGGATCGGAATCTTGTTGGTGAACATTCCCTTACCATCTTCATTACATGGCAATAATAAAGATATTGTAAATCATATTAAAGTGCACTTAAAAAATATTTCATACAATTAGAAAGGCAATATGTACGGCCAAGCCCCTAGTCTGCATACTTGGCTTTTACCCTTGCCCTTTAGCCAGGCCAGTCTCATATGCTTTAAGGTTAACCATAGGATTCAAAATTTAAAATAGTAGATAATAGAATAATAATAGAGTTGGATGAGGGCCAATCGACCACGGAGACAAGCCTGACCCATTTAAACCAGACTGATCAAGGCCAGACTTCGCCAAAACAACTATCAGTTATGTTGACACATAGAACACTAAAAAGCTGGCAGTCATAAAAAGAATGCTTCATTAAATATATCGCTCAAGTAAGTATGCTCCTCTCCATGTATGGTGCTAACAACAATAAATTGATCACTAGTTTGACTTCAGATACCAGATTGCAATTGTTAAAAAGTATTGATTACTAGTTTTACTTAACATACCTGATTGGTGTTGTTGACAAAATTGATATCATAAGAAAGTAGAGGTTAGCTACCCGCCTGAACTGTAAGTGTAAACGCAGAAATTTTCAGGAAAATGTTAACAAATATAAATGAAGAAAAAAAGAAGAAGAAGAAAATAAAAACATCATTGGTAAGGTGGCAATTGATTGAGATAAGTTGGGTTCAGCTCAGGCAAAGCATTTAGGACAATACATATATGCTTAAACCCAACACAATTCATTTAATAAGTGATTTGAAAATCTTAACCACAACCCACTCACCCAATCAGTTTAACCCCAAAAATTAGCAAACCTTTAAAATGCATGTTAGAAGAAGTGACCATGTCACTTAGATATTCTGCTAATGTTATAGAAATAATATTATGTCCTCCTTTGTAATTATTTATTTTTTATTAATAAATAAGGTAAATTACACAAACCCCCTTGAACTATAAGGTCAATTTTACAATACCCATTCAACTTTAAAATCGAACAAATAATTCCCCCTAAACTATTCAAAAGGGTTACATCATTTTTTATTTTTTTTTATAATCAACGAATTTATTAAAAAGGGAAAGAGGACAAGGAGTCCTACTTACAAGAAAAGCAAGAACAAGAAGCAAAGAATATACAAAGAAAAGCAAAATAAAGACTCAAGGATTACAAATAGCCACCCAATTTCCCCTAATGAGAAACAAAGGGATACCCTTCAACTCTTTAGACACCGATGCCCACAAAGAGGTCAGAAAACGAATTTTATCCCACAAACTTTGAAGAGACTAACTTTTATCTTCAAAGATCCTTGCATTCCTCTCGAGCCAAATAACCCAAAAAATTGCCAAAACAAAACCCTTCCCAACAATGGAAGCTCTCAACGAAGACCCAAAAACCTTCAAAAAAATCTCCATCAACTAAGAAGCATGTTGAGGAGCAACCCATTGCATATCTCCAAGTTGAAACAAGAAACACCACAATTCCCTAGCAACTGGACAGTGAAAAAATAGATGATCAATACTCTCTTCCTCTCCACAACACATCACACACCACTGGGGAGAAAGAAACCAACCAGGCATTCTTCTCTGAAGAAGGTAATTAGTATTAATTCTTCTATGAGCCACTGACAAAGCAAAAACCTGAATTTTAAGTGGAACTTTCGCTTTCCAAATAAACTTTAAAGGAAGAAAGGAAGGAACCAAAGAGTCATCACATAAAGCATCAAAAAATGATTTACAAGAAAATATCCCCAAAGAATGTAACACCCAACCCTCCTATCCTCCATCAAAGGATACAAATAAAAACCCTTGAGAATGGCCAAAAGAGAAGAAAGCTCACCCACTTCCCTATCATTAAGATTTAAAAAAAAAAATGAAAATCCCAAGAAACTGGAAAGGAATATGAAACTACAAAGCTATCAATAGGAGCATTATGGACAAGAGAGAGATTATACAACCTTGGGAACATCGAAGCAAAAGAATGCTCCCTTCTCCAAATATCCTCCCAAAACCTAACTTTCACCCCATTACCAATCAAGAACGAAAAAAATTCAAAAAGATGGGAAGAGTTTGGGAAATACCTTTCCAAGGGCTACAATAAGTCACCTCCTTACACACTACATCATCCCAACCATTATCTTGCAACTCGGTACTTTCTCTTGATAACTTTGTGCCAAAGGAACTTAGTTTCACGAGGAAATCTCCAAAGCCATTTCCCTAATAATGCCAAATTCCGATGAATGATGTTACCAACAGCAAGCCCCCTTTAGGTTTAGACCAACACACTATCTCCCAATTTACCAAGTGAAATTTTTTCCCTTCTCCCCAACCTTCCACAAAAAATCTCTGATTAATTTCTCTAAATTATTAGCCACCCTAACTGGCACCTTAAACAAAGACATGAAATAGATACGAATACTAGACAAAACCGCCTGTACCAAGGTTAGCCTACCCCTTCTAGACAACAAAAACTTCTTCCATCCATCTAACCTCCTCCTAACCTTGTCTAACACCGGATCCCAAAAAAAAAGACAGACCTAGGATTCCCCCTAAAGAAAACCCTAAAAATTTCAAAGGCCACAATTCAACCTTACCACCTACTATATCCGCCAGCCTCCTAACCTCCACTTCAAGAATATTCACTCCCACTAAACCACTTTTACCCAAATTCACTCTCATACCAGACAATATCTCAAAAACCTACAAAATCTTATGAAAATTCAATAAATTCTCCTCATCATTAGACGAAAAAAACATAGTATCATCTGCAAACTAAAGATGGGACACAAGAACCCTATCCCTACCCACCCGAAAACCTTCCACTAACCCAGCTTCCCAAGCCTTATCAACCATCCTTCCTAAAACATCAACCACTAAAGTAAACAAAAAAGGGGAAGTAGGTCACCTTGTCTAAGGCCTCTCGACAAACTGAAACAATCATCAGGTTTACCATTAAAAATTACCAACATATTAACCGAAGACAGACAACGCGTTATCCACCTCCTCCATCGATTACCAAAACCTTTACTCTCCAAAACAAAATCAAGAAAACCCCAATCCACAAGATCATATGCTTTTTCAAAATCCACCTTAAACAATAAACCCTCTTTATTCTTAGACCATTACCCATCAACCGCCTCATTAGTTATAAGAACTACATCAAGAATCTGCGTTCCTTCTACAAAGGCCCCTTGAGAATAAGAAATAATATCACAAAAAACTTCATTTAAGCTTCTTGAAATAACTTTAGCCAAAATCTTGTAAAGTGAAGTCACCAAACTAATTGGCCTAAAGTCTTTCATTCTTGCCGCACTCTCTTTCTTAGGGATAAGACAATAAATGTAGCATTAGCGCACAAATTTACCACCCCATTCTCATAAAATTCTCTAAACACATTCAAGATATCCGATTTTATAACATCCTAACAATCTTGATACACGGAAAGGGTAAAACCGTCTGGACCTGGAGATTTGTCCCCACTACACTCCCAAACTGCCTTTTTAATCTCTTCCAACTCAAAAGACCTCTCCAACCAATTTGACTTCTCAACACTAATAGGATACCAATCCAATCCCTCCACCACCGGCCTGTCAACATCAACAGAAGAATACAAATCTGAAAAAAATTCTTAACTTAATTGATAATAGAATCCTCATCCTCCATAAAAGACCCATCCTCATTTTCCAATCTATTTATTAAATTCCCATCCTCATCAAGAGGGTTACATCATTAACAAAACGAGTGCAATCACACATTTACCCATCTAAATATATGAATAAGAAATAATTTTCAAATAAAATATTCTTAATCTAAATAAAATTTGCTATTTTGTAAAATGTAATTCGTCCTACTTGACTCAAGGGAGGAGGTCGTTGCAACTCCGGCAACCTCCATCAAAATCCATCAGGACAAGAAGAAAAAAAGAAGAAGAGAGAGAACAAATTCTATTCCCCGCAATAAGCCCGCATAGCCATTGCCCATGACCCCACATCCATCTCCGACCAAACCACCATCCATTAATAAAACAATCACCGCCATCACCTCATCTAAACCCATTACAACCATCGCATCTTCCTATATCTCAATCACCAGTCATCACGAGCTTCATTTTCTTACCATCAACGTCAATAGTAACCCCCACCAGATTTTAATCCCCATCATTTCCTTCAATTGGTACAACTTTCAGTAAACCCGAGAGTTCCATCACCTTTATTGTCACCGACAACCCCTTAACCTATCATCACCAACCTCCATCTCTGTCACCATCTCACTCGCAACACAGACTGAGATATGACTTCCATTCTTAGTAACCACGATCACAAAAACCAACTACCTCCATCATTGGTATCCCACTTTTTCTCTCTAACTCTCTCTTTTAACCTCAATCATCTCTCATACATACATACATTACATCCGCGCGCGCGCGGGATTATATAAAGAGCAGTACGTTGACGTGGCATTCTTTATATTTTTCCCTACATTAATCTCCTCTCTTTAATTCTCTCATCCCCTTTATTCTTATTGGTTTTGGTCCCACTTGAAAGTGGTATGGCATTATTCCCTCCTTCATTCTCTTATGTCCTTATTTGTCTCATCCCCTTTATTCTTATTAGTTTTGGCCTCACTTTAAAGTGCTATGGCATTATATCATTGGTCCAACAAATTAATTGAAATTTTGATTTTCAAGATTCTTTATTCATTTCACACGTGGGTCCCATCTAAGTTTTCTTTCTCTTTCCATAATTATTTTTTCTAAGTTTTCTTTCTCTTTCCATAATTATTTTTTTTTCTTTTTTATTTAAATTGTAGGTCCCATCTAACTTCTCATCTCTCTAATCTTGATTATTTTAAAATTTTCATTTAAAAAATTGGTTCCACTTGGCTTTCTACTTTCTTTGAAGTATTTTAAATTTTTAGTTTTTTTAATAATACATCCAGCTTAATTTTCTCCAATCTCTTTAACATTTTTAATCATTCTTATTTAAAATACATACTCTAACCCTATAAATTTAATTAAGATCAAATAGTCAAGATCATCTAATCAAAATAATTATTTTATAAAATTATAATTTATTAGATAAGTCCCGTGTGTCGCGGGGGTTTGCACTTGTATATATATATATATACGAGAATGATCTTGTGCACATATGCTAACTTTAACTAAAGTTAGCATGATGCCTTCAACTAATTGTAGGATATGTATTTTGAAAAATCAACTATTGGATTAGATACTCATCTTATGGATGTCAAGCATGCCAAAAATCACAATGATCCAATGGTTGATTTCACAAAAAATGTCACTATGAAATTCAAAGCAGTCAAAGTGTGTAGTTAAAGCCAGCATGATGCCTTTAACTAATTGTAGGATACGTATTTTAAAAAATCGACTGTTGGATTAGATACTCTTCTTATGAATGTCATGCATGCCAAAAATCACAATTATCCTAGTCAATGTCTCAAAATACAGACTGTGTAAAATTGTGACGAATGAAAATTGCCATAGTTTTGTGACATTCCTAAGAAATCAACCGTTGGATCACCGCGATTTTTGACATGCATGAAATGCATAAGAATAGTATTTAATCCAGTGGTCAGCTTTTCAAAATATGTATCCCACCTATGAGCCTCATGCTGATAAAGTAAGCATATGTTAATCGGATAATTTCTATACACACACACACACACAAAGTCACAAACACATATGATCTTCATCTAAAGAACACTAAATATAAAATTAGAATGAATTAGACCAAACTAGTGGCATGAGGTTTTAAGGAAGCACCCCCATGGAGAAAGTCATATTGTTTTGAATCTTTTGGGAAAACTAGTCATCGGGTATCTAGGCATGATTTATGCCATGATCAGTACAGTGTTCTTGGATCTGCCCTTCTCTCTCTAAGCTTCAACATTCTCAGTCATATATGAGATTGAAATCACCTTCTCTCTCTAAAATTTGGTTTTCTCTCAATCCTTATGTGCGTTCACATATATATAGACATATTAATTAACCTTTTACTAATCATCTAAAATTTGAGTTTGTAGAAGTTGGTTTCAAGTAGAGAGAATTGTGAAAGTTGATGGGTGACGAAGTTGCAGAGAAGATGAAGATGGGTTGCTTTGTTTTTCGGGTGAGGTATACATGAGTTGAATCAACTCAATGATCAATGATCGAGGGGCGAAATGGGACAAAACGGCCATTAAACTAGTCAAGAGGATAAAGTAGTCATTAAACATTTAAATAGCACTAGCCGTTAATTTTTTTAACAGACAGCTAACGAAAGGGGGCAAAGTGTCACACTTTGGAAGTTTAAAGGCTTATTTATTCTGTTTTAAAGTTGAGAGAGGTGTGTTTGGGCTAGTTTTTGTATATGTTTTTATTTCTTTTCTTCTTTGAAGGTAGGACTTCTTGTCCTCTTTATTATTTCCTAATAAAATTTTCTTGTTTCTTATCAAAAAAAAAAAAGTTGAGAGAGGTACAGTGAAAATGACATTATTATTCAAGGGTGTTTTGCGTAATTTACCCTAATAAATATTACTCTTTGATGTTGATCAAATATATATATATATATACATATATATATATATATATATATATATATATATATATTATGTTCTTAGAATCCTAGCAAAGAAACGTATTATATTATTTATGGTGTTATAAATATGCAAGAGCTATATTGAAAAAACAAAATACCAAGGCTACAACCTAAACCTTCAAGTGAACAACTTTATTGAAAAGAAAAGAGGCAAGATTCTATGAAAACAAGTCCTAGACAACATTAAATTCAACAGAGTCCATACTTTTTTTTATCATGTAAAAGTGTCGTATTTATGATATATAGGAAAAGGGTGAAAGATACGCTACAAAATAGACAAGAAGTTATAACGACTATGAATCCAAAAAAAAAAAATGTGGAAGGACTGCAATTTCTATAATTCCTCTAAACCCATGAAGCAAATATTCAAAAAGGTCTCTCATATTAGTAATTTTTTTATATCGAATATAAATATGTCTCGGATACGCAAGATATGCATCAAATATGTCCCAACATACCCAAATATAAAAGTATGTGAGAATACGCCTTGCTACATCAGGAGTACGAGTTTAATTTTTCTTTCAAAAAAGAGGATTCAAATGTGATTTTAAAATGTCAGGGGTCAAACTTTAAAGCCAACAAACAACAACAACAACAACAAAAAAGGGAAACCTGGATAGCTTAACCCAAATCCCCATCTCTCTCTCTCTCTCTCTCTCTCTCTCTCTCTCTCTCTCTCTCTCTCTCCTCTTTTCTATGTCTTCCTCTCTCATATAGAGTTTTTATTACTTTTATTTTGAATATTTTCATTACTTGTATTACTGTGGATGTCTTTTGTTGCTATTTATCCTACATCTTAATTAGTTCTATATATGTTTTAAATCATTGGTGTTTGTTATTCACATTTTAAGCCAAAAATTAGTACAGCATAGATATATATACAACTCATAGGTACGTCCTCTTATGTGAGGACGTGGCTTTTTAGCCAATGTAGGATGAGTATTTCAAAAAACCAATAGTTGGATTGAACACTCTACTTATGCATGTCATGCATGCCAAAAAGCATAGGGACCCAACAGTCGGCTTCTAAAATATAGACCGTGAAAAATTGTGACAGTATCTAATGTGAAAACTGTCATAGTTTTTCACTGTGTGGATTTTAGAAACTGACCATAAGATCACTGTAATTTTTGGCATGTATAATATACATGAGAAGAATATCAAATCTATCAGTCAATTTTCAAAATACCCATCCCATATTGGCTAAAAACTCACATCCTATGTGAGGATATACCGATATACTCATAAGAAAATTACTCTATATATATTTATCAATTTATAAACGTATCCTTGTTGTATCATATCCTACTTTTTCAAGAATCCTCGTATCGTTGGATATAGTATCATATCCATGCTTCATAACTCTTTGGATTGAATAAATAAATTTGTGTTTGGCTTCAGGTTTCAGTTAGAAGTTGCCACTCCTAATCGTCAGGTGAATAATAAAATAAGGAAAATGTGTACAATAGAAAGATCACTAATTCAATCCATCATCTTACAGTAGGCTTACAGCTAATATACCTGTTCAAACAGCCCTTTTGGCAAAAAAGTAAGAACGTTGTACTTCGTAGTCGATATAGAGTTCACCTGAAACAATTGATCCCATACTAATCAAAACTAAATCCAATTAGAGCGGAACAAGATAGAAGCAAAAAATAACATGAATTCAAATATAGAAGAGTGACAATTTCTAAAAAATGAATAATGAACTTCCTCACATAAGTAATTAACAAATTAAATTCAAGGTTTAAATATATGGTTGATGTGAGACGGTAAAATATACTTCAGACTAGATATAGACATAAATTTCCTATGCTTGACTAATGCATCATCAATGTGAAGTTCCCAATATTAGACTACCAAATTTGCACTGATTAATCAACATCCAGAAGTGACTTCAATGCATTAGTACCAAGAAATCCACACAACTGACTACAAACATAGTGACAATCTATCCGGAAAAATAGACCACTTATTTAAAAAATTTCCTTACTTAGTTGCATGATGAAGCTTTCAGAATTAATGCTTCACACATTATTCAAACATAAGCCACCCCAAAACCAATAAAAAAACTCTAATTATATATAAAAATCATTTAAAATCTCAAAAGATAAAAACAAGTAATTAAATAAATAAATAAATATAACTTAATTTTTTATTTAAAAATAGAAATCAATATAAGGTCAAAGCTAAAAGGGCTTTGCCATTTTATCAATAATTTTGCCAGTTAGTTCCAACATGTATGCTTGCTGGACACCATTCGATCAATAACATCCATGTAGCAAATTCATTCATTTCAATACCATCATCTTAGACATTAATATCCAAACCAGCGCACTTTATGAGTTGCAATTGTCTCCTTCAACAAAGGATGAATTACCTAATTTCAAAACCTCAATCACTCTATTCCAATAAGAAGAAACTACCAATTGTCCTATTTTATAAGAGATAATAACCAATAAGTAGAAACAAGCAATAATTAAGGAGAAAACAAACTGCATATATAAAATTCCTATTTATCCACCCAGTCTATAAAATCATAGCCTCAACGACGGCTCAAAAAACAAGGCACCTATGGCTTTGGAGCTTAGCTCAACAATTAGAAAAAAAAAAAAAAAAAATTCTTCCAAAAGGATTTTTTTATTGCAGGAGGACTGGAAGCAGAACCAAAAAAGACAACAATTCCAGAGTAGTGAAGATTAATGGGGGTTTGGATGATGTTTTGGTATGGCATCGGAATGAAAATGGGTTAGTTTTGGTTAAATCTTATTTATGAGGGATTGTCTTCTATTGGTAATTTGTTCTCTCCGGTGATGAAGCGGGTCTAGATCTTCTCAGTTCCCTCAAAGGTGGCTTTCTATGTTTAGTTAGTGTTTAAAGATGACTAACAGTGGATCATTTTATAAACAGAAATTTGATGATCCAATAGGTGCATCATGAGGAAGGAAAAAACAGAAAAGGTTGATCACCTTTTTCTTCATTGTGCGGTGGCTTGGGCTTTGTAGGTTTTTGTATTTCGTCTTTTTGGAGTCCATTGGGTGTTGCCTCTTCTGCTCATGACATACTCACTGATTGGTGGGTTAAGACTGGGAAGAAGGATATCAAAGTTGCTTGGAAAGAGGTTTCACATGCTCTTTTTGTTTTATATGGAAGGAAGGAAATAACATAATCTTTCATGACATTAAAGCTTCTAGTGTTAATTTGAAGTCTCTTTTAGCTAATAAGTTATTTCTTTGGAATCGCTCAGAGGGCAGTGAGTTGGTATACTCTTTTGAATATATTTTTTTTTAAATCTCTTAAGATCTAAGTTGGAGCTTCTTTATGTTCGCTTTCACCTGTATACATCTCATGTACATCAGTTTTGCCCTTTTTTCAAAAAGAGTCCATAATAAATGTTTTCAAGTAGCAATACCTGCGCTTTATATTAGATTTAAATGTGAAATGGCCCAAAACCAAATCTATTTTGCATTCTGGATAAGGTAGGACTCCTATGTGTCTGAATATAGCGTCTATTTGAATTTTAGTGTTAAGATGCAAATTGGATTCAAATCAAATACACTTCAAAAAACATATATGGATTTGGACACATTCATATGGATCATTTCCAATACAATACACTTCATACGACAGGTATAGGGTTTACAGAACAATCGCGATGAGCATATGGAGGCTCTTTTTTTTGTTGTTGATAAACATATGGAAGAAGACTGTTGTCCGCTATATGACCATCCTTGCCACAATCAAAATAGCCTATGCACATTTTACTACATTCATCTAAAGCATTTGTTTATCTCCTTAAACACATTCCCTCAAAGTGACATTACAAAAGATGGAGGACAACAAAAAATCTAATCTTCAAAGGATATGCAAGATTACAATTCCTTCAACCACCAACATATTCTTAAAATCAAACTAGAATATAAAAACTATAAAGGTCTGAAAGGAAAGGGCCCAATTCTGCTTCACTAGGTAACACTTTCTATGAGTGTGTAGAAAAGAAATAAAACCTGCCAGAACATTTGTTTGGAGAAAATTGATTGTCTTCAAACCATCCAAAGAACCCAAGAGGCCAAGAAACTTTATGCGTACTTGGGTTGAGCATAGAGCCTTAAAAGCCTCCAGTATGCTTCATGCTCACAGCAGAAATAGTGCGCTGCCCCTACCCTTGGTTAAAGTAGTAGGGTAAAAATGCTCTCATTCAAGCAACCCAACAGCACTACTACAATAGTACTCGTGCCTTAAGGTTTTATTGAGATGGTTTAAGGTCAAATTAGAGGCTCAATGAGCATAAAATGGACGCACATGCACTGGAGAGATGCATCCTGCCTTAGTGAACCCAAGAGAGAACAGGACACTCCATATTTACCCTGTGACAATTGAGCTTAGGGAGCTTAGGGTACATGCTGTGTGACAACCCCCCCCCCCCCCCCACCAAAAAAAAAAATAAGTCGATCTACATGCTATAAACTTACAACACTTACAATCAGAGGCTTCATATTGCCAACCTATCTGGCTGCACCACCAATACATGCTAAAACCTCTATAAAATGCCTACCGTAGTACCATGGCTCATATGAAATAGATCCTTAATCTTCTTCATCATACATCCTGGTATTATATAATATTGCCCTCAGGCCTCATTCCTTATCCCTCTGTTGTCCGCCCACTCCCCTCAAACTAAGACACTCTTCCACCTCACCATCTTGTAAAAGATGCCTCAACCTAGAACCCACTACAGCACTAGCAATACAATATTTCTTTTTTCCTTCCTTTCATTCTTAACTTTTGCCATTCTTTCTCTACCAATGAAATGTCAAAACGACAAAAAAAATTGGATACAAGTAGGTCTCCCATTCCTTCCTCTCTTCCTACCTAACTTAGAAATGGCTATTAACTACATGACATCAGCAATCTAAACACATATCGTATACTTCTACCCAAACCGATTATGCAAATGTCAGAGTTCTTTCTTTTTTTTTCCCAATGATAGGCCTTAAATGAAAGTTTCAAAGTACTTCGACTCAAAAAATAAATAAGACTAGCAAGTTTAGTCTGCAAAGTTCTTATAATTTGCAGTACCTATAATGACATTTCCAACCATAATACTAGTGTTTGTCACAGGAAGGGAAACTGTATGAAGAAATGAGTAAGTGAGTAAGTGAGTAAGTGAGTTTCAAACAACACAAATCCTCACATTGCATCTCCTCTCCATTTCCCAAGAACCAACCACCTCTCAAAGGGGTTCGAAGTTATTCTTTTAATACAATATAATTGCAGGCCATTATCACAGTTCATACATTGAAACCCAAAAATAAAAATAAAATAAAAAATAAATCAACCCAAAATTATATCAAGCAAATCAAAACGAATATCTATAAACCCTTGCACCCACTAAATCCATCTGATAATCCAACACTCCACCCCCCAAAAAAAAAAAACAACAATATTTTCAAATAAATCATTATAAAGGAATTTAATTATTATATCTATAAACATGATTATTAAGGAACCAACCTTGAATCTGACGATTTGATTGGCCTCTCTATCATTACAGAAAATGGTGCGGTGACCAGGCGCCTGAGGCTGGACCCTGCCGAGTCGAACCGTCCTAGACGAAGGCAACCCATCGCCCATCTCCGAATTCCGACTCAACCTTGATCTCGACGATCTAACCCTTTCCCATCCACCGCTCATCTTCTTCACAAATTACAAATTCGTCCGATCCGAACCCAGAACTCCAACTCAACGATCCGATTTCAACTCTCTCTCTCCCTCTCTCTCTCTCTATATTCTTCGATTGATCTCTGACTTTTCTCGATAATAATTATAATTAATATATATATATATATATATATATATCTATATATATATATATCGACTCTTTCTGTGCACAGAAGAGCCCAGGGCGGTGAGACGCGCCGGCGGGGGCGGGGCGCGCGCCCCCCCGGCCGGGTGCGTATTCAACACCCAACCCTTTAAGTTTTCGCCACTTTTAAACCGCGTGAGCTTGGGTTGCTACACTAACGCGCGCTGCTGCACGTGGAATAAGATGGGCGGCAGAATGGGAAGTTGTGGGACCCATCATATATTCATACATAGTCGTGAACAAAGTAGATGACTAGTAGTGATGGGACGCGCTGGAGAGAGCACGTGAGGACACGGAAATGGAATTGCAGTTGATTGTGGTAAGCGTCGCATAGAAACATCGCTAAAGCGCTAAAAGCCTAAAGTGGACTTGTTCCGTTTTTCGGGAGTGGCAGCAAGCGACCGGTGTCGTTTTGAGCAATCTTCGTTTTCAGGTAGTAACGTGCGCTGTGCCACGTGGGAAGTTTTCAGTGAGTTATGATGGTGGGTGGGCCGTTTGGCAACCTACTTGCTCACGTTAGATACTTGGCCTCCCATCTTCGTGGAATTATATTCCGGGGTTGTCCCTGCCATGGCTGGCCCATTTAGTTAAGGTTAAATATTCAAATAATTTTATTTGTGTGCATCCCTTGACCCGGCAAATGTTAAAGGGTTTTTTACCAATAGAATTTTGGTATAAGATGTCTATACCAATAGGTCCCTAGGTTTTTGGTGATACATGACTCTACAGTTTTAGTGCATAAAAAGACACAATTGTACATATGTGAATTTATTCCATATTGGAGGTTACCAAATTAATTTTTAATTATTCATATCTAAATTCCTAAAATCTCGCCCATATTTCAACAATTTTGAAATTTCAAATTTTGATATTGCTATTCATGCAAGATTTTCGAATAGCGAAATCATTTTTTAAAAAGAATTAAACATATTTAGCTTTGATTATATACAAAAATTTACATAAATGAAAATATACAAAAAATCATTGAGTCAAGTTTCATAACTCTATTTCTTGAAGCATACTGGATTTTAAACATACATAAACATACATGACCAAAACCATGATGTCCATGCAAATTTCAAACCAAATAGCCATATATGCTCAAAAACTCCAAAATAAGCACAGAGATACATGATCACTCTCATATCTATTTAGAACCAAACAACCATGTTAAAAAATCTCAAAATAAATGCAGAGATATATGATTATAAAAAAATCATAACTTTTTTGTAAATCAAAATCAAAGATGCATGGCTCATAAATGTTTGAAAATAGAGAGTGAAATTTTACAGAAATTCATGACCCTGTAAATATTGAAGGTTGCTTCAATTATTTTAGCAAAAATCACAATTTTTGTTCACATATACATGACCCTGTTTGGGCAGAGTTAAAACATATGCCTTAATATGTTTTCATTGTTATTTGTTTGGCAAGTGTTTAACCATTAAGCAGAGTCGTGACTCATTGAGAACGTGACTTTGGATTTTGACCCACTACGTAGAGTCATGACTCATTGAGGGCATGACTCATACATTGATTTTACAGAGATAATAGTATCTCTGTAAAACTTGAGACCACGTTTACAGTTCTAAAATTTTAGAAACCAATGAAACAAGTATAAATGCGCTTATAAATCCTGTAAAAAAGAAAGGATTGCCGGAAATTAACCACCCAAATAAAATATTGGAAAGGTTTATTATGGGTAAACAACATAGGAAGAGCTTCCCAGTCGGAAAATCATGGAGAGCTTCGAGGCCGCTACAGCTTGTACACACAAATATTGCTGGACTGTTTGGTGTAATATCAAATGGTGGAAATTGAAAATTCTGACCTTTATTTATGTTTTCAGTAGAAAGTAGACCCACGTCTTTGGTAGGGTTAACGACCCTTCTTGATCGGTGATTCCGTCAAACTGTAACTCGATCAAAGGATGAATTTCCGGCGATCCTTTCACCATCTTTATCTGGACAATGAAAGGTCCCATATGTGCAATACTAATCACAATTCAAATTCAAAAAAAAAAACAAAAAATTGTTACCTATATCACACTTACCTAATCCGTTTGTTATTTAAATATTAAATTACCTAATTACAATAAATCATGTAATAATATCTGAACTAAAATCAAGCTTAAAATAAGGAAAGGGTATTATAGACAATCTATTCTTATTAATTGACTTCAAATTTGACCTGGAATGGCCTATCAGTATAAAATCTTATCATTTGGACTTGGTGATAAAAAAGACTATAATCAAGGGCCTATTGATCATTTTCCCAATGTTAAATTAGATGAAGTAAAAATATATAAAAATATATTAAAAAAATAATATAAATATATTTTTTTCATGTACTTTTTATTTCATTTAATCCATCTTGACATATGCCCTTAAGGCCTCGTTTGGATCGAGGGAATGACTGCCTGGAATGGGAATGGATTCCATATCAGCATGTTTGGATGTTTTTTTCAACACAAAATGGAATCAAACAATTGGAATGACCCAGAATTAATTCCTCCTGATAGGCGGAATCTCATTGCTACACAAGGGTAGTATTGTGATTACCGAGTGTGGGGCGGAATTAAAAAGATGGAACTTACCCTCAAAACTCGATACAAAACACGATTGTGAGAGAGTTTTATACTTTTCATCTTCTCTCAAGCCAACAGCCCAACGTCTGACTGTGGAAGCCCTGCCGCCGTCGACCCCCTGCTGCCGTCAAAGCCCACGCCGACGTCGGAGCTCACACTACCCAGGCTCTCTCTCTCTGTCTCTCTCTTCCCCATTTACTTGTTCAAATATGCATTATATTTTCAAGTCTACGACCTTGTGTTCATATCAGCCTTATATGTTCAAATCTAACTTATATATGTTCAGATCTACAATGATATGTTCAGATTTAGGGTGATTTATGGTGATATTTTCATATCTGATCCATTACAATGTTTTGGTGTCTCATTTGTTATATGACATTTCATTGAAACTAGAATAGGTATGATAAAGCTTTTATGCCCATTTAAGGACTAAACCTTTACAATCCTAAGTAAAACACAAACTCATGATTCTGTGACTCACTATACAGGAAGTTGTTTGGACGCAATTAAGTTCATTTCACACTTTTTTGTTCAGATTTCAGATCTATTTTTTGTTATATATGTTCATATTTCAGATCTATTTTTTGTTCATGGTAAGATCTATATTTTTTTTTCCAGATCTACATTTTATTTTCAAATTTATGTTATGTTCATGGTAAGATCTATTTTTCTTTTTCAGATCTACATTTTATTTTCAGATCTTTGTTATGTTCATTTTTTTTTCACATTTTATATGATCTTTGTTTTATGTTTGATGAACAAAACCACTTCTGACCCTCTAAAAACTGATAATCTCTTATTAATAATTGATGTGAAAGAAAAATTAAGTTAATGAATTGTGGTTATGTAAGTTATATCTCCATTATGCCTTAAATAAGTAATTCTAACAAATCACTAGTCACTTTTTTTTATAAAAACAAACCAAATGTAATTCACATATATATTTTACTATTTTTGATATATGTTTGGAACTCTTCACATTGAATATGTTTTTATTAATGTGCAGTAATGGCCTGTAGGATTTTGGGAATGAGGGAAAAATTTGTACTTGTGTATGCATTGGTCAATCTTTTGAATATTTTTTGTGGAATTTACGTCACTGCTCTTATGCATTATAGAGAGTATAAGTGTAGATACCCATTTTTTACCATGAGTATGGTCATGAATGGTTGCCTGTGATTAAAGGTAAAATAGGGTGTTAAAACTCTAAGTTCCTAGTTTTACCCTTTATGGGTAGTTAGTTAGAGGTCATTATCGCATGTAGGTTTTTAGGTCAGATTGAGTCGATTCTTTTTGCATTAGGTTTTTAGAGAGTCTAGGAACATCCCTGCAAAATTTCATGGCATTCTGAGCCAGGCTTGATAGAAAATGAGGCCTTTTGTGACTTGAAGGACAATACTATCCTTTGAATCACAAAAGCCCTGAATGACTGTCGATCTTGTCTCGAATGGTCTCGAGGATTTGGCATAAATAAGTAAAGTGTGTTTGGTAGCTAAGTTGATCAGTGTCAAGGTCTGTTAAGCCTTCTGGCTCGTGTTTGGCTCTTAAGGCTCAAAAGGCCATTTTAAGCCCAGATTAGGGTTTCGACTGGAAGTTACCGGGATTTAATATTTTTATCAAACCAAGGCCTTCAAAGGCTTCAAAAAACTTTCTTAAAATGTTTTAAAACTTGTTTCGAGAAGAAGAAATGATTTCGAGAGCAATCGGTTAGCAGATTTCAAAACCCTAATTTGGGCCCGGCAGGCCCTAAACATCTAATCGGTCGATTTTTCCCTAAATTTGACCTTGGTCAATTCATTTTCACCTCAAACATTTCTTAAAACATGGAGAATCGAATCACGATCGTTTCGGCGCTTGAATCGTCAAATTTGGAATTAAAATGAGCCCAAAAAGCCGAAAAAATCCGAAACCGAGTCAAAATGGGCTGAGACAGGCCCACATAGGGCAAATTTGGGATGGAGGATCGATGACCGTCCACCAAGGGACGGCCAACCGTCCATGAGGGACGGTTGGGAGGATGGCCATCGACCTCTTTAGCCAATAACTGCTCATCTTCAGTGATTTTTCTACCCGGGACTCTTCCAAACCTTGTCATGTGTCCAGTTCGGCCATGGGAACTTTGGGATGAGTTTAAACACCTTGGAAGACTGGTTTAGAGCCCTTGGATCATTCCTAAGAGATTTAAACACAGCCATTGATCAAATTCAGGCTTCCCTATAAATAGAGAACCCAGAAATTAGTTTTAACACACATAATTAAGCTTTAAAGAGTTAAGCTTGGAGAGTAGAGGCTTGAGCAATTGCACAAGCTTCCCCCATAGCACTCTAGCTATAGTCTTGAGGTCCTTGGAGTCCTTGGAGTTTGAAGAGAAGGCTTGGAGAAAGTGGGAAGGAAGCAAAAAAAGAGGTTAATAGAGTTATGTAGTTTTAAGTAGTTTGCATATTTTCTTTTTCTTCTTCTTCTTCTTCTTCTTCTCTTTCTCTTCTTTTTTTGTGATCATAGTAGATTAGGTGTTTAGGATTAGTATGCATGATAGGTTAGTTTATTAGTATGCATAATAGGGATTAGTTTTAAAATGCATGATTAGGATAGAAGTTTTGGCATATTCTTTTCCTCTTCTTTTCCTTTTCTTATATGATTATAGATTAGGTTTTTTATATGTTAGCATGCATAATAGGAATTACTTTAATACATGTTTAAATTTCTTAGGTTAGTAATCATGTTACGATAGTTTATGCAAAATAATCACATGCTAGTATTTTTTTAGGATGAATTTGTATTAGGTTTGTTAGTTTATTTTTATCTCTTAAAGTGTGCTTAAAATGCCAATTGAGTTCGAGGGAGCATGCAAAAGGTAAGACTCTACCCTTGTGCTTATTTCTTATGAATAAAGTGTTGTTTTCAAGTATATTGTATGGGATAAATTAAAACATCATACTAGATTGCATATTAGGTCATTTACACTTTTTATTCTTTTATTTTATAGGTTTTAAACCCACTCTTTGGTTGCATATAAATCTGTCCAAGGTTTAAAGTGACCTTAAAGTGGATTAAAACTCATTTTTTTTAGGTCCAAACTAACTTAGAAACATGCCTAAGTTCTCATAGCTAACTTAGATTGCATTTATGACATTTTCATGCATTGTTTACATACTTGGTTGCATTTTTTATTTATTTTCCAGAATTTTCCAGCATGCATAATATTAGCATAATAGGTGTTTAGACTAACCTAGGACTAGCTAGAAACCCTAGGATTAGGGGGGTCACTTGACCCCACTTAGGACTCTTCTTTGTTGTAAGAATTACAATAAGAATAGAGTTCTATTTTACCTAGGAATCTACTTCGAGAACAAGTCTAAAAAGTGATTTTGAAAGAATTCAAAATGGAATGAAATTTCATATCTCATAACAAGTGTTTTGATCAAACTCAAACTCTCGAAGCTAGAGTCCGAGATAAGATAGAATCTCTACGATTATGTGGTTTATTACAATAGGAGAGTCCTAAGGTAATCGAACTACTGGACTTTGATCTTTATCAAGCAATTGGTAAGGTACGCAGGCAGTTAATAGGGCGCAAGTCCAATCTTAGGTTGACTCTTGTCTCCTAAGATCATTAGGTTTCTTTTATTCTTTTATATTATCTATTATTATTATCTAGTATTATATACACTACTTTTTGATTGATTAGATATGATAGGTTGTTTTTATGAGATTTTGATAAAGCCCAAATTTAATTAGGAGACCTTTAATTAGAGCGAGGTGGTGTAGACATCCATTTTTGACCATGAGTATGATCATGAATGGTTGCCTATGATTAGAGGTAAAATAGGGTGTTAAAACCCTAAGTTGCTAGTTTTACCCTTGTAGGTAGTTAGTTAGAGGTCATTATCGCATGTAGGTTTTTAGGTTAGATCAAGTCGGTTCTTTTTGCATCTAGTTTTTAGAGAGTCTAGGAATATCCCTGTAAAGTTTCATGGCATTCTGAGTCAGGCTTGATATAAAATAAGGCCTTTTGTGATTTGAAGGGTAGTGCTGTCCTTTGAATCACAAAGGCTCTGAATGGCTATCGATCTTGTCTCGAATTATCCCGAGACTTTGGCATGGATATTTAAAGTGTGTTTTGTAGCTAAGTTGATCAGTGGCAAGTTCTGTTAAGCCTTCTGGCTTGTGTTTGACACTTGAGGCTCGAAAGACTATTTCAAGCTCATATTAGGGTTTCGACCGGGAACAACCGGGATTCGATTTTTTTTATCAAACCAAAGCCTTCAAAACACTTTCTCAAAATGTTTTAAAACTTTTTTCGAGAAGAAGAAATGATTTCGAGAGCAATCGGTTAGCATATTTCAAAACCCTAATTTGGGCCCGGCAGGCCCTAAACAGCTAATCGGTCAGCTTTTTCCTAAAACTTTGATTTTGGTCATTGCATTTTCACTTCAAACTCTTCTAGAAACATGGAGAATCGAATCACGATCGTTTTGACGCTTGAATCGTCGAATTTGGACTTGAAACGGGCCCGAAAAACTGAAAACAGCCGAGACGGGTCGAGAGATGCCCAAAATAGGTCAAATTTGGGCTGAAGAATCGATGACCATCCCTCCCCGGACGGTTGGCCGTCCCTAGGGGACGGTTGGCCGTCCTAGGGTGGACGGTCATCCATTCTCTCGCCCAGTAACTACTAATAATCAGTCTTTTACCTGCCCAGGACTCTTCCAAGCCTTGCCATGTGTCTAGTTCGGCCATAGGGACATTTGGATGAGTATGAACACCCCTTGGAAGGCTGGTTTTGAGCCCTTAGATCATTCCTAGGAGATTTAAACTCAGCCATTGATCAAACTCAAGCCTCCCTATAAATAGAGGGCCCTGAAATCAATTTTAACACACAGAAATAAGCTTTAGAGAGCTAGCTTGGAGAGTAGAGGCTTGAGCAATTGCACAAGCTTCCCCCATAGCACTCTAGCTTAAGTTTTAGAGTCCTTGAGGTCCTTGGAGTCCTTAGAGCTTGAGGAGAAGGCTTGGAGCTTGAGGAGAAGGCTTGAAGCAAGGAGGCAGAGAAAGAGGTTAATAGTTTTCGTTTTTATTCTTCTTCTTCTTCTTCTTTAATCATGCTAGGTTAGGTTTTTATTTCCTTAGTATGTATAGGATTTAGTTTATTATTAGTATACATGCATAGGATATAGTTCATGGTTAGCATGCATAGTTTAGGTTCCATATTTCTTTAATATGCATGAGAGGCTAGTTTATTTTTTTAATATGTATGCATGTTTCTCTTCTTCTATTCTTCTTTAGTCAAACCATATTAAAAGTTTAGGATTAGGTGTTCATATTTAGTATGCATGATAGGATTATTAGTGTATAGGAATGCATGTTTAGGTCATTTATATTAGGTTGTTAATCTTTTTAAGTTTGGTATTATTCTTATCATGGTTTATTTTTTATCATTTGGAGTGTTTGATTGATATATAAAATGTGTTCGAGGGAGCATGCAAAGGTGAGTCTCTTCCCTTGTGATTAAATAAATTATGAGAAGTATAATTAAATGCTATGTTTTGATTATAGTCTTAATATGCATATTAGGTTGCATTTAGTGCATTCTTTTACTATTTTTTATTCATTATTTTAGGGTTTTAAATACACTTTTTGATTACTTTCAAATATGTCCATGGGTTTAAAGTGACATAAAAGTGCATTAAAACTCATTTTTTAGGCCAAAATCAACTTAGAAAAAATGCCTAGGTTCATATAGCTAACTTATATTTGCATTTAGGACATTTTCATGCATTGTTTACACTTTTGATGATATTTTTTATTTATTTTCCAGAAATTCCAGCATGCATATCATAGTGTTTTAGGTATTTAGACTAACCTAGGATTAGCTAGAAACCCTAGGATTTGGGGGGGTCACTTGACTCCACTTAGGACTCTTCTTTGTTGTAAGAATTACAATAAGAATAGAGTTTTATTTTACCTAGGATTCTACTTCGAGAACAATTCTAAAAAGTGATTTTGAAAGAATTCAAAATGGAATGAAATTCCATCTCTTATGACAAGTGTTTTGATCAAACTCAAACTCTCGAAGCTAGAGTCCAAGCTAAGATAGAATATCTACAATTACGTGGTTTATTACAATAGGAGAGTCCTAGGGTAATCGAACTACGTGGACTTTGATCCTTATCAAGTAATTGGTAAGGTATGTAGGCAATCAATAGGGTGCAAGTTCAATCTTAGGATGACTCTAGTCTCCTAAGGTCTTTAGGATTTCTTTGATTTCTTTTTTATTTTATTATTATCTATTATCTAGTATTATCTACACTATTTTCAATGGTTGATTAGATAAATAGGATTGATATGATAAGATTTTGATAAAGCGCAATAGTAATTAGAAGACCTTTAATTAGGGCGAGGTGGGTGCCTACAAGGAGTTCCTTGGAACCTTCCCACTTCGTAATCTAGCCCCCGAATCCTACTTTGATTCGAAGACCAAGCTTTTCCTTAAAATATGGAGTCAATGTTTTATTGAAAATAAAACTCTTTTTGTGGTTTCCTTGTTCCCTAAAAATAAGGTGGCGACTCCCATTTTTTACAAACTTTCATCCTTTTTCAAAAACCCAATCTTGAGTGGATAATAGAGAAGGATAAAAGTGGATAATAGAGAAGGATAAATCGAGACGGATAAACATCATCCACAATCTACTCAAGATAACACCCCCCAAAGTGACAAGAGACCTCCCGATCAGGTTGGCTGGTTCACAGATTGGCGACTCCACTGGGGATGTCGAGGGCTAAACTCCAATTAATTATTTTTGGGCTTTTCAATTTCTTAATTAATAAAATCAATCACTTGCATTTGTATGACTGTGTGACTTTAATTCCTGCATTGTGTGCTCATTGACTCTGCATGTATAGGACGTTGTATGCTAAAGCCAACGATGAGCCTAGCCCTGGGCCCAGTCTCTTTGATTCTTGGGTTCCATGTATGCGAAAGCCATTACCCTTCTTGTCAAGTACCCTCGGGTATATCAAATGGACCAATCACGTACTGTTGGACCCACGCGGCATTCCTGATGTCACATGTGGTTAGGTATATCGATTGGACCGAGCGAGTAAGGGACACTCAGCCTACCCTTTGCATTAGTCCATATAGGCTGTCTCTGTAGGACATATACCCTACGTAACTTTTTAGCACACTATTGTAATGTTATGCTGCCGGATTTACCACTCGGTTTTGTCTTAGCCATGATTGTGAAGTGTGTAGAACCACTAGGACCTGGGATTGTAGGTCTAGACCTTATGAAATGCCCTAAACTCTTAAGGGAAGTGTCTCCAAAGAGTTAAGGTACTTGATGAAGGCTTAGTACCCTACATATCCTTGGACTTAGGCTCGTGGTAGTGTTATGCTGTCCGAATAGTGATGTCCGTTTATAGGCCTTAGGTGAATTTGAAGTGTGGGCTTTAGGCCTATACTCTTTGGATGGAAGGTATAGGCCTGCAATAAGATTGAGATGTGAGTTTAGGAGTTCTTGATGGGATTCTTGCTGGGGCTTTAGGCCCATCTTCATAGGATAGAATATGAGAGTGTTTAAGGTGAGATTGGTGTGTGGACTTTCAGCCTATGCTTTTATACCGTTTGTCCATTTAGGGGCCTTGTAAATTGAAAGAGAGATTTGTGTGGGAATTAGGTCCATGGTCTAGAGTAGGATCCCTAGGTCTACACCTTCGATGAATACTCTTAACCCATAAGGAAAATGTCCTAAAGGTTGGGGTAGTTGCCAAAGGTATAGTCCTTATCCCTTCTTTGTTCCTGGGCTCGGGCCCATTGTAGTGTTTTGCTACCGAGTTGTTGTGCCCGTTTGTGGGCCTTGTGGTTAGGAAGTGATCCTTGTGCGGGTCTTAGGCCCATGATCTCCAAAGTTTAGTGGTCCTTGACCATTATTCATCTTTGTTTGGGGTACACGTCAAAAGTATAGTCCTTATACCCTTCCTCTCTCCACTTACCCCGATTGTAGGGTTATGCCGTCGAAGTTTCCTCAATTGCCCATACATGTTTGAGCAAGATAAGTGTAGAACCCATAGATTGCAGGGTAAGTAGGTCTATTCCTCTTTTACCTTTGGGAAAGTCTTATACGAGATTAGAGTGCCAATCAGGGGCTTGCCCCATTGTCTGTGGGCTTTGGCCCATTATAGTGCTATGCTACCAAGAGATCTCCATATGTTTGTGGACTTTGTAGAGAGAGAAAGTGAGAATTGTGCGGGCTTCAAGCCCATATTTTATAGGTCTATTCATCCCGAGTGTCTTGACTAGGGGCTTCTTTCCCTAAGATTCCCTAGTCCACCACACGTGCTTTTGGTGTGAACCTTCATCCTTTTTAAAGGAATGTCCTAGAAAATAGGGGCTTTGTGAGTTTTGTAAAATATCATTCTTTTTCAAAAAGCAATCATGGGGCTTTAAATTGATTTCAAAATCTTCACTTCCTTTTTATAGCATTTTAGCTTGGATCGTAACTCTAGTGGGCCTGTGTTAAGTGCTGATTCATCTATTGATTCTGATATGGCAAACAACGACGAGGTTTCCCCTACTGCTGCTGCCATTACTATGTCCTCCAAGGAAAGAATGGAAGCCCTAGCTCAAATGGCCGAAGATTTCCTAGCCCTAAAAGCAACCCAAGATCTATCTGAAAAGAATTGGGCTAAAATAGGAGAATCATCCCTTAAGCCTTAGCCCATCTTTGAATCCGTTAAGCCCATGGACTTGGATAAGAATCCTCAACCCAAAAATCCTTCATACCTCGCTGAAGAGCCTATTCTCCTGAATAGTAGGATTGAAGCTCTGGAAAAAGCCTTTAAAGGATTCCGAAGGTCTGATGACTTGATGGACATGTCCTCACTCTCCTTGTTCCCGAAAGCCCGCTTACCCAGCCACTTCAGGATGCCGGAATTGGAAAAGTTTGATGGGATGGGTTGTCCTAAGATCCATTTGAAGATGTATGTGAGAGTCATGCATCCCCGTAGGGCTGATGATGAGCTACTAGCCCAAATGTTTCATGAGTCGCTTGTTGGATCTTCTTTGAAATGGTTCTTACATTTAGATGAGTCTAAGATAAAGACGTGGCAGGACGTTTGCATTGAGTTTATTAGCCACTACCAGTACAATACAGAAATTGATGTCACTCGTCGTGATTTGGAAACAACCAAGTAAGAACCCTATGAAACATTCTCAGCTTTTATAATGAGGTAGAGGGCTAAGGCCTCTTAGATGATAAATCGACCAACAGATGAAGAACAAATCCAAATGGTACTCAAGAATTTGTTACCCGGCTATCGCAAGTATCTCTTTGCACGGTATTTTCCCAATTTCAAAGCTCTTGTCGGGGCTGGAATCCAAGTCGAAAACGCCCATGCTAAATGATCCATCGAAGTCAAAAGACAACGAACCATTTTCGATGAAGGGTCAAGTGATGAAGTCAATACCATTATCCCACCTTCATGGCCTTCACACCCACCTCGTCAGTTTGCCGAACTTTGCAAGCCCTTAGATCAAATCCTCGAGATATTGAAAGATCAAAACCTTTTGCAACCCCTCGAGCCAAGGCCTCTCCCTAATTCCATACCCAAATCCTTCAATGGAGATGAGTACTGCAATTTTCATCAGTACCCCGGCCATTCGACCAACCAGTGCTACCGCCTTCGCCATGAAATCCAAGATCTGATTGACCGAAAAGTTGTCTCACCATCCAATTTCTCTAATCAGTTAGCTTGAGCCCACCACTGCACCCCTTTCCAATGAATCCCTTGACAGAGAACCTTAGTGAAAGCCCATGAAAGATGAAGAGCTGTTTTTGCCGAATAGTAGCTTATAAGATTTTGTTTGTGTTTTCTTTGAGTAGTGTAGGATTTCAGTTTTCATTTTCAACAATAAGTGTTTCCCTAGCCCGCTTGTGGGACTAGGGTGATCCGTTGTTTAGGATTTCTTTATTTTGTCATTTCCCTTCGAGTTCAAAAAAAAAAAAAAGATTCTTTTCTGCATCTTCTTTGCATTGTCTTCTTCTGTGGATGTTTATGGCATGGATGTAAATTTTAAGAAAAATGTCTTTCTGGAGCTCGTTAAGCAAAGAAATATGGGACAATCAACCTACATGAATTAATTAGAATCAATTGTTTAGGGACAAATGACTTGTCTAAGGTAATTAAGATTGGACCAATAATTTTCTTGCAAGAAAAAAGAAATCAATCGGGCATCACGTTTAAAGTAAACTTGAGAAACTTTTAAGTTTAAAGACAATATGTCTGTAGACATCCATTTTTGACCATGAGTATGGTCATGAATGATTGCCTATGTTTAGAAGTGAAATAGGGTGTTAAAATCCTAAGTTCCCAGTTTTACCCTTTTTGGGTAATTAGTTAGAGGCCATTATCACATGTGTGTTTTTAGGTCAGATTGATTCAGTTCTTTTTGCATTAGGTTTTTAGAAAGTCTAGGAACTTCTCTGCAAAATTTCATGGCAATCCAAGCCAGGCTTGATAGAAAATAAGGCCTTTTGTGATTGAAGGGTAGTTTGGTCTTTTGAATCACAAAAGCTCTTAATGACTGTCAATTTTGTCTCGAATGGTCTCGAGGCTTTGACATAGACATGTAAAGTGTGTTTGGTAGTTAAGTTGATCAATGACAAGATCTGTGGAGCCTTCTGGCACATGATTGACTCTTGAAGCTCGAAAGGCCCTTTCAAAGCCCAGATTAGGGTTTCAACCGGAAGCGATCGGGATTCGATATTTTTATCAAACCAAAGCCTTCAAAGGCTTCAAAACACTTTCATAAAAAATTTTAAAACTTGTTTCAAGAAGAAGGAATGATTTCGAAAGCAATCAGTTAGTAAATTTCAAAACCCTAATTTGGGTTCGGCAGGCCCTAAACAGCTAATCGGTTGACTTTTCCCTAAACCTTTGACCTCGGTCAATGCATTTTTACTTTAAACACTTCTTAAAACATGGAGAATCGAATCACGATCGTTTCGGCGCTTGAATCGTCAAATTTGGACTTAAAACGGGCCCGAAAAGCCGAAAAAAGCAGAAACAGGAATAAAATGGGCTGAGATAGGCCCACATAGGCTAAAAATAGCATGGAGGACCGATGGCCGTCCACCTAGGGACGGCCAATCATCCATGAAGGACGGCCAACCGTCCTAGGGTAGATGGTTGTCGATCCTCTCAGCCAATAATTGCCAGTTTTGAGTGATTTTTCTGCCCAGGACTCTTCCAAGCCCTGTCATGTATCTAGTTCGGCCATGGGGACTTTTGGATGAGTATGAACACCTTGGAAAACTGGTTTTGTGCCCTTGGATCATTCCTAGGAGATTTAAACTAAGCCATTGATCAAACTCAGGCCTCCCTATAAATAGAGGGCCCTGAAATCAGTTTTAACACACAGAATAAGCTTTAGAGAGCTAGCTTGGAGAGTAAAGGCTTGAGCAATTGCACAAGCTTCTCCCATAGCACTCTAGCTTAAGTTTTAAAGTCTTTGAGGTCCTTAGAGTCCTTGGAGTTTGAGGAGAAGGCTTGGAGCTTGAGGAGAAGGCTTGGAGCTTGAGGAGGCAGAGAAAGAGGTTAATAGTTTTCTTCTTCTTCTTCTTATTCTTTTTCTTTGATCATGCTAGGTTAGGTTCTTATTTCCTTAGTATGTATAGGATTTAGTTTATTATTAATATACATGCATAGGCTATAGTTCATTATTAGCATGCATAGTTTAGATTCCATATTTCTTTAGCATGCATGATAGGCTTGTTTATTTTTTTAAATATGTACGCATATTTCTCTTCTTCTATTATTCTTTAGGCATACCATATTAAAAGTTTAGGATTAGGTGTTCATATTTAGAATGCATGATAGGATTATTAGTGTATAGGAATACATGTTTAGGTCATTTATATTAGGTAGTTAGTCTTTTTAAGTTTAGTATTATTCTTATCATGGTTTATTTTTTAATCACTTGGAGTGTTTGATTGATATATAAAATGTGTTCGAGGGAGCATGCAAAGGTGAGCCTCTTCCCTTGTGATTAAATAAAGTATGATTATGATGCTATGTTTTGGTGATAGTTTAGTATGCATATTAGGTTGCATTTAGGGCATTCTTTTACTATTTTTATTCATTGTTTTAGAGTTTTAAGTACATTTTTTTTATTACTTTCAAATCTGTCCATGGATTTAAAGTGACCTAAAAGTGCACTAAAACTCATTTTTTAGGCCAAAATCAACATAGAAACATACCTAGGTTCACATAACTAACTTAGAATTGCATTTAGGACATTTTCATGCATTGTTTACATTTTTTATTTTCCAGAACTTCCAGCATGCATATTATAGTGTTTTAGGTATTTAGACTAACCTAGGATTAGCTAGAAACCCCAGGATTAGGGGGGTCACTTGACCCCACTTAGGACTCTTCTTTGTTGTAAGAATTACAATAAGAATAGAGTTCTATTTTACCTAGGATTCTACTTCGAGAATAATTCGAAAAAGTGATTTTGAAAGAATTCAAAATGGAATGAAATTCCATCTCTCATAACAAGTGTTTTGATCAAACTCAAACTCTCGAAGCTAGAGTCCAAGATAAGATAGAATATCTACGATTATGTGGTTTATTACAATAGGAGAGTCCTATGTAATCGAACTACGTGGACTTTGATCTTTGTCAAGCAATTGATTAGGTACGTAGGCAGTCAATAGGGCGCAAGTCTAATCTTAGGTTGAAAAGATTTTGATAAAGCCCAAATTTAATTAGGAGACCTTTAATTAGGGCGAGGTGGGTGCCTACAAGGAGTTCCTTGGAACCTTCCCACTTCGTAACCTAGCCCCCGAATCCAACTTTGATTCAAAGACCATGCTTTTCCAAAATATGGGGTCAATGCTATATTGAAAATAAAACTCTTTTTGTGGTTTCCTTGTTCCCTAAAAATAAGGTGGCGACTCCTAGTTTTTACAAATTCTTATCATTTTTCAAAAACCCTATCTTGAGTGGATAATAGAGAATGATAAATGTGGATAATATAGAAGGATAATAGAGAAGGATAAATCGAAACGGATAAACATCATCCACAATCCACTTAAGATAAACACCCCCCAAAAGTGAACGAGAGGGCCTCCCGATCCAGGTTGGCTGAATCATAATGTCCTGCGATGGCCTCATTGTGGAGTGACTACCTTTCATTCATTTTGAAGATAGATCAAGAAAAAGTCAAGAAAGATGAAGTTGGAGAGATGAAATAGGATGGATTAGTAACTAGGGGCTGATTCTTCCCAAATCGAATCAACCCATAGTATACTCATACTCAGGAAAGATCGCGAAGATTTGGAAAAGTTTTAATAGAAAAGATTAGATCATGCGATGAAGATTCAATGGTGGGGCTCCTCCCAAAGAATGAGGCTTTAAAAAAAAAAAAAAAGAAGTAGAAACGATTGGCATTCGAAGCCACTCAAGAAAAAGAAAATATGGTACACCGGGGCTTAGAAAAAGAAGAGGAGTTAGTACCAAGAAGAGAATTCGAATCAAGATGTGAGGTCTGTACACCATTAATCGAGCACTATCAAGCGAGACTATTTGTCTTTAAATTTAAAAGAAAATTAAGTTTGCTCATCTCATCAATTTAGAAAAAGAGAAAAGAAAAAAGAAAAAAATGAAAAGCCCGCTAGGTAGAAAACTTGAAAGGGTTACCTAGGCAAAAGTTAGGGCATTAAAAAAAAATCAAGCCCGCTAAGTAGAAAACCCGAAAGGGCTGCTTAGGCAAAAGTTAGGGCATTAAAAAAAAATCAAGCTCGCTAAGTAGAAAACCTGAAAGGGTTGCTTAGGCAAAAGTTAGAGCAAACAGAAAAAGAAAGGAAAGTGTTATGAACTACGAGGACCTGATTCTCCACAAACATCAAACAACTTGTCACAGTTTCTGCAAAATAGACATCAGAATGGAGATACGTAGGTAGCCCATAAAGTTACATTGGGTGCGGTCCAATTCTTGTGAAAATATTGAGTGTTAGGTTCAAAATTAATTTATCATGGGCAATTAGTTTGAAACTAAATAAATTGAAGACATTTAATTCATAAGGCTAAATAATATCTTGAAATTTATGGACATGCCATTAACATCCTGCTGCTTCTTTGTTTTTTTTTCTCGCCATTTTGGGAAGTTTGTCACTTCCTAAAACTTCTTGTGTAGCTTTCTTTTAGATATTACTTGTTTGAAAAGTTTTACTTTCGTGAGGATTTTTATGTCCCTAATGTTTTGTTCTTTCTTTAAATTCTGAAATCTAGTGATATTTGGTGGAATTGGTGAAATCATTTGACATGAGCTTAGCTAAAAATCTCTAACAATGCCCATTGCCCGAGCCTTCCTCGAACCCCTTTTAAACCCTCCAACCATGCGTTTGAACCCTTTTGGAATCCATGTTGCCCCTTTGTTAAATACTCATCCATTTCGACAACCCCGCCCATTTGATCGAGATACATGAGCCGGTTTGCTTGACCATCCAGAATGAAAGCTATCAGAATTTGATGAACCTTTGCAACTATTGAAGTGGCATGCAAGATGTATTTTGGGTTGACACCAAGGAAAGTACGAGTATAATCCAAGGAAGGGATGCACATCATTACGTTTGAAGAAGATGCATGAGGTTATGAACCCCAAAAGATGTAGCCATCAGAATCAAAGTTGATATTGACTTTACGTCCCACTTTGCGATCAAAGGATTCAAGCCGAAGTGCTTAAACATAATCTTCATACTTCAGTTTTTATAAATTTTTTTTTTTTTTGAAAAATGTTTTTGAAAGCCCTCTTGGTTGTTTTTGAAAATGAGTGATATATGTGAACTACTTGTGTCGGTCCCCCTCTCTTCAAAGGTACTTTTACAGTATCTGCATTAGAAAGTTCTTAAGTTGGACTTCCTTGCCATAAGTACCCTAGTGTCGAGGTTAGGCTTCCTTGTCATAGGTACCCTAGTGTCGAGGTCAGGCTTCCTTGTCATAGGCATCTTTCTGTTGAAGTTAGTCTACAATATAAGAGTTGGTTGATTAGAAAAAGAATTGATATTGATAAGTTAGAATAACTTTTAACGATGAAATTGTTGACATGTGAAATTAGTGCATAGAATGATGGGTTTGAAACCTACACCAAGTGTGACACTTGTGTTGAAAAATGAAAGTATAACATAGAGTGATGTTGAAAACTATCATTATATGTATTAGTTTATGTGTCATATAATTTAATGCCTTAAGAGTTTATAATAACTTAACATTATTAATAATTTTGAATCCCTTTGTCTAAGGAATTGTGGACACCCCATTTTTACCAATTATTTCTACCATATGTTCATGCAAATGATTAACTAGAATAGCTGATCATTTGGTGAGGAATTGGCCTTGTAAAGACCAAATTGCCCAAATTACCCCTTTCTGAGGAAAAGGACAATTCGTTATTTCATGTATACATTTGGATTGGAATCAACCCATTTGTATTACATTTGACTTTTGAAGTGTTTTAGAACATCCTTGTAAATTTTCATGGCATTCTGATGAGAGCTCGATAGGTAATTAGGGTTTTTGCGACTTGAAGGGCATTTTCGTCCTTTTTCTCGTATAATTTCCGAATGACCTCCGAATTCGAAACGGATTGTCTCATGGGGTTTATATGGATGTGGAGAGTGTATTTGAAGTGTCAATTGAGCCTTTGAATAGTTGGGATAGATTCGCCCAAAATCGATCCCACGGGTAAGAATGAGCTGAATTAGGGTTTTATTCAAATCGACCGTGAATTGGTCATTTTCACCAAAATTAAAGATTTTCAAAACATGTTTTCAAATACCAATTTCATATTAAAACCATGTTTTTAGAAGTGGTTCAAGCCTAATTGATCAATTTTACAAAACAAAGAAGGGTCACATGACCAATTTTGACACAACCGGGTTAATTGGCTAGCTTTTTACCAAAACCCTTGACCATGGTTAAGTATTTTTGACCCAAAAACCTTCTAAAAGTGTGGAGGATCAAAACACGGTCATTTGATATCTGGTTCATCGAATTTGGATGAGAATTGACCAAGATATGACCAAAATATGAAATCCCTTGAAATTTGGGGAAAAAAATATGGGAAGTCAGCATGGTGACCGTCCTAGCTAGGACGGCCAACCGTCTAGCCCAGGATGGCTAGCCGTCCAGCCTTGGATGGTCACCAGGATGCTCGAGCATATTTTGCAATTTTGGAATGTTTGTGACTTTCCCACTTGTTTTGGCCGATTTAATTCGATTTTTTGGAATGAATTCGAACTTGGTTCAGCTTGCAAACCCTAGGAAGATTGATTCTAAGCCCTAGGATGGATTTTAGATAGATTAATCTCCACCATTCAATGATTTAAACCCTAACTCTATAAATACACTACTATAGAGTTAGAGAGAGAGGTTCACAAAAGAGAGAGAGAATTCTAGGGTTTTGAGAAGGAGGCTACAGATCTAGTTCTTCATTCTTACACCATTGAAGGAGGGAACTAAGGTGGAGAAGGAAGGAGAAGGACTCAAGGCTTAGAATTTGAAGGAGGTTTGCAAAGAAGAAAGAAGAGAGGTAAATCCTCCATACAAACATTTTGTATGAGTTTATTTTGTATGAGTTTGTTATGCATGTTAGAATAGGTTTCTTTCTTTTTCTTATTTATGTTAGTATGCATGATTAGGATTAGTTTTTTTTTTTTATGTTTTTGTATGAGTATGCATGATTAGGGTTAGCTTTGTTGTTATTTTATGTTAGTATGCATGTTTAGGGTTCGTTAGTTTTATTTATGATTTTATGGTAGGATGCATGCCTAGGGTTAATTAGTTTTATTATAATTTTATGTTAGTATGCATGACTAGGGTTAGTTCTATTTGTGATTTTATGTATGCCTAGGGTTATTGTTGTTTTGTTATGATTTTATGTATATATGCATGTTAGGGTTAGTTTTCTTGTTATTTTATGTGTGCATGCATGATTAGAAGTAGTTTTATCATTGTTTTATGTGAATATGCATTATTAAAATTATATGTTTAGCAAGCATGTTGGGATATTTTCCATTATGATTTTATGTGATTAGATGTGTTTAGGATTAGTTTTGTTATTATTTTATGCTAGTAATCATGTTTAGGATGAGTTTTTCATTATTTTGTGTGTAAGCATGTTTAGAATAAATGTTGATATGTTCATATTGTTATTTGAATCTCTTAATGTTTGATTGATGGTATTAATGATGATATAAATGTGTTAATATGTTATTCTTGATATGTGATGAGTCGTGAGTCAATTTTTTTATGCTTTTTTATGATTATTTGAACACTTGATATCGATTTGATGGATTGAATATATAAATTATGTACGAGGGAGCGTGCGAAGGTAAGATCCTCCCCTTGTGTTTAAAATAATTGTTTAAAGCATGTTTGTTGTTAGTTTTTTATACGTTTTGCATGGTAATTTAGTAGAGCATGTTAGATTGTATGCTAGGGTGTTTATTTGTCATTTTTCATGGATTAATAGTGTTTTTTAGGCTATTTTGAACATGTATTCAAATCTGTCCAGATTTGAATATATGTTTTAAAGTGGTTTAATTAACATTTTTAAGCCATATTTTTGCATGATTTTTATAGTATTTTCATAGTATATTCATGTAGAAAGCATGCTAGGCCATCTTCATCATTTTTATTCTTTGTTTTCATGGTTTTTGGAGTGGTTTAAGGTCCATATTCAAATCTGTCCGAATTTGTTTATATCCTTAAATTATTTCTAAAAATTATTTTAAGGCCAAATTCAACTTAGAAATATGCTTAGGTTCACATAGATTAATTAGTATGCATTTAGGAGCATTATCATACATTGTTAGGATCAATTTCATGTATTTGATTAATTTATTTAAATTCCAGCATGCATTTGCATTAGTATGTTAGGTCTTTAGATTAACTTTAGGACTAGTTAGAGACCCTAGGCTTAGGAAGGTCACTTGACCTTCCCTAGGACTGTCATTTGTTGTAAAGACCACTATCTGATTTGAGTATTGCATTTGATTTGAGTGTCTATCTTCGAGAGGTTTCCTAAAAAGATTTTATTGTGATTTTTATGAAATGAATATGATTTTTATGAAAGATTTGATTATTGAATGATTTTCAAAAGAATTTGAAGTGTTTTAATATTTTTATCTTGGAATGAGATTCCTCCCGATATGATTTGTTATCTTGAATAATCTTTGAAAAAGATTTTCAATTGGAATTTAATTCTAAAGATAAGAATTGTTTAAGATATTTGGATTTTATGAAAATCTTTTTAATTTGAAATGATTTCAAATAAATGATTTTGAATGAATAAAATACTCTTGAAGCTAGAGTCTTGAATTAGGTTGAATACCTTTGATAATGTGATCGATTACAATAGGAGGGTCCTAGGGTAGTCGAACTACATGGACTTTGATACTTGCGAGGTGATACTAGTAAGTTACGTATGCGCTAATAGGGCTCAAGTCCGCCCTAGGATGCCCGTAGGGTATTCTAGGTTCTTAAGGTTTGTTTGTATTTTTTATTATTATTAATATAACTAATATAGATTACTGCATTTTATATCACTACTTTATTGGTTGATTTAGATTATTTAGGATTGTTTGTAATAAGAAATTTAAATAGCCCAAATAAATTAGAAGTCCTTTAATTAGGGCGAGGTGGGTGCCTACAAGTGAAAGTTTGGAACCTTCCCACGTCGTAACCTAGCCCCCGGATCCAACTCTGGTTTGTAGACTGCTTTTCCATTAATGGAGTTTGTTTTATTGAAAATAAAATATTTTTTATGGTTTCCTTATTCCTTAAAAATAAGGTGGCGACTCCTTTGTTTTGTTTGTTTTCTAAACCCCCCTAATCACATCGCCCGGTGATGATGTGGATCATCCTCATAAAGCCCTGTCAGGTGGCTGGTCCACAGAACTGGCCACTCCGCTGGGGACATCAAGGGCTAAACTTCATTCATTTAATTGGGCTATTTAATTTCTTAAATTAATTAAAATCAACCACTTGCATTTGTGTGACTGCATATCATATTAGTTTTATTAGCTGCATGTCATTGTGTGATAGGACGATGTTGCCTTGCCAAACGATGGTCTAGTCCTGATCCCTGTCTCCACTCGACACTAGGGCAATCATGACGAAACCATCAACCTATTGTCAAGTACCCTTCGGGGTATATCAAAGACCAGTCAGTACTGTTTGACCCACGCGGCACGCCATGTGTCACATATGGTTAGGTATATGGATTGGTCTACAATAGGAACCTTTATACCTACCCTTTACATTAGTCCATGTAGACAGCCTATAGGACACTCTACCCCAGAGTGCTTGCACACACCTGTTATGCTGCCGAAATTTCGGCACAAAATTGTACTGTTATGCTGCCGAAATTTTTTTTGGTATTTAACTGTACCGTTATGCTGTCGAAATCCCTTGACACATACCTATGCCGTTATGCTGCCAAATTTCTTTTAGCACATAATTGCGTCGTTATGCTGCCGAAATTGTCCCAATTTGATGTGAGCCTTGTTTGTGAATGCTAGAACTTAGGGATATAGTACCCTTGGATAAACTTTGATATTTTTAATAAAGGCCCTTTATTTTAAGGATGTTGGTCCTTAGAACGAAATGACTATTTTGAGGATGGAAGAGAATATTCTAAAGGTACATACCCTTTTCTGTGATTCGGTTGTTTTGGCTTGTTTTGACTAAGATCTTCGATTCAAAGGAAAGTGTCCCAAGAATGAAGGACTGGTCATTGGAATTGCTCTTTGAGCCCTGTTTGGTCAGTCATGTTTTATTTCTCTATTGGTGATTTCGATTTATTTCCTAATTTCTAAGGAAATGCCATTGTAAAATAGGGAAGTGGATCAGAATTATGAAAGGACGGTTTTCTCCTTTCTCTTTCTTTCTATTTGGATAACACCTCTTTGATAGTCTGTCAATAGGTTTTGAGCATCATGGACTCTTCCCTTTTTTCTAAAAAAGCCCATTTCATGGTGTAGAATTCTGGCCTGACGTCGTGATTTTAGAGGGCGTCTTTTCAGTATCGAACCCCCAACCACACCTACAATGACTGACGGAGAATCCAGTACCACTGCTACGGTGTTGAATGCTATCATGGACTGAATTGATGCCCTGGCCCGTGAGACTGAACAGATTAAGAAAATGACCCAAGATAAACAGATCAGTACAGATCAGGTTAGGGAGGCCCACTTAGAGAACCCGAAGAGTACTTCTGATCCACCTATCCCGGCCCAAGTTGATGACAGTGCCAAGGCCCAGTTAGGTGTCAAGTCTAAGCCCATCAATCTGGATGGCGAGCCCGATGGATCTAGGTTCCTCTCTGGGGATCCGATTCTGTTGTCAAGTAAGGTTGAAGCCTTAGAGAAAGCCCAGAAAGGGATGCGTCGGTCTGATGACATGGTCGATGTGACATCTTTTTCACTGTTCCCCAAGGCCCGTATGCCGTTTAGTTTTAAGATGCCTGAGCTAGAGAAATTTGAGGGGATGGGTTGCCCTAAAACCCATTTGAAGATGTATGTGAGGGCGATGCAACCTCGTGGAGCAGATGATGAGCTGTTGGCCCAGATGTTTCATGAATCACTGAAAGGGTCAGCCTTGAAGTGGTTTTTATCCTTAGATGAGACTAAGTTGAAGACATGGGAGGATGTTTGCAATGAATTCACTAATCACTACAAGTACAACACTGAGATTGATGTGACTTGTAGGGATCTTGAGACTACTAAGCAGGAACCGAGGGAGAGTTTCTCTGCCTTCATTTCCAGATGGAGGGTGAAAGCTTAGCAGATGACCCACAGGCCTACAAATGATGAGCAGGTGCAGATGGTACTGAAGAGTCTCTTGCCCATTTACAACAAGTATCTGTTCTCACAGTATTTCCCTAATTTCAAGGCCCTTGTTATTGCTGGTACTCAAGTTGAAGATGCTCTGGTTAGTGGAGCGCTCAAAGCCGAAGAACTCTTAAGAAACCGCCAACCACCTCTCAACCGCAAACCCAACCCTGAAGTCAATACCATCACCCAACCTATTCAAGCTACCCAATCAAACCGCCCATTCCAAGCTAGAGAGCCGACCCGCCAGTTCACCAATCTATACATGTCCCTAGAACATGTCCTTGAGAAATTGAAGGCACGTGGTCTCCTTATTCCTTTGGAACCCCGGCCTCTTCCAGATCATTTGCCCAGAAATTTCAAAGAAAATGAGTATTGTCAGTTCCACCAATCTAAGGGCCATCACACCAACCAATGCATGCGCCTTCGCCATGAAATCCAAGACCTCATTGACAAGAAAGTCATTGCCCCACCAAATCCACCAAGTCAACCAAATGTCACCAGTAATCCTCTCCCAACCCATGCTGTACCACCGCCAGCTCAAATCAATGCCCTAGGCCTCGACGACCCAAAAATTTGTGACCCAATCCGCCCATATATCCCACTCAAAACTACCTTAACCGAAGCCTTTTACCAAGCCCGATCCCAAGGCCTCATTACCCCACTCATACCCCGTTTTCGTAAACCTTTTTTCCAGTACCACAATATATTTGGGCATGACACAGAAAATTGCACGGTCCTTTGGAAACTGGTTCAGGATCTACTTGACTATGAGGAACTGAACGGCATACGGGCCTTGGGGAACAGTGAAAAAGATGTCACATCAACCATGTCATCAGACCGACGCATCCCCTTCAGGGCTTTCTCTAAGGCTTCAACCTTACTCGACAACAGGATCGGATCCCCAGAGAGGAATCTAGATCCACTGGGCTCGCCATCCAGATTGATGGACTTAGATTTGGCTCCTGCCTGGGCCTTGGCACTGTCATCAACTTGGGCTGGGATAGGTGGATCAGAGGTACTCTTCGGGTTCTCTAAGTGGGCCTCCCTATCCTGATCTGTACTGGTCTGTTTATCTTGGGACATTTTCTTAATTTGTTCAGTCTAACGGGCGAGGGCATCAATTCGGTCCATGATAGCATTCAACACTGTAGCAGTGGTACTGGATTCTCCGTCAGTCATTGTAGGTGTGGTTGGGGGTTCGGTACTGAAAAGACGCCCTCTAGAATCACGACACTAGGCCAGAATTCTACACCATGAAATGGGCTTTTTTAGAAAAACGGAAGAGTCCATGATGCTCAAAACCTATTGACAGATTATCAAAGAGGTGCTATCCAAACAGAAAAAAAGAGAAAGGAGAAAACCGTCCTATCATAATTCTGATTCACTTCCCTATTTCACAAGGGCATTTCCTTAGAAATTAGGAGATAAATCGAAATCACAAATAGGGGAATAAAACATGACTGGCCAAACAAGACTCAGAGAGCAACACCAATGACTAGTCCTTCATTCTCAGGATACTTTCCTTTGAATCGAATGTCTTAGTCAAAACAAGCCAAAGCAACCTAATCATAGAAAAGGGTATGTAGCTTTAGAATATTCTCTTCCATCTCCAAAATAGTCCTTTCGTTCTAAGGACCAAAATCCTTAAAGTAAAGGGCCTATATCAAAAATATCAAAGTTTATCCAATGGTACTATATCCTTTAGTTTTAGCATTCACAAACAAGGCTCACATCAAATTGGGACAATTTCGGCAGCATAACGACGCAATTATGTGCTAAAAGAAATTTGGCAGCATAATGGCGTAGGTATGTGTTAAGGGAAAATTTCGACAGCATAACGGTACAGTTAAATACCAAAAGGAATTTTGGCAGCATAACAATACAATTGTGTGTCGAAATTTCTGCAGCATAACAGGTGTGTGCAAACACTGGAGGGTAGAGTGTCCTACTTGGCTGTCTACATGGACTAATGCAAAATGTGGGATCAAAGGTTCCTATTGCATACCAATCCATATACCTAACCACATGTGACACATGGCGTGCCGCGTTGGTCAAACGGTACTGATTGGTCATTGATATACCCCGAAGGGTACTTGACAATAGGTTGATGGTTTCGTCATGATTGCCTTAGTGTCGAGTGGAGACAGGGATCAGGACTAGACCATCGTTTGGCAAGGCAATATCGTCCTATCACACAATGACATGCAGCTAATATAACTAAAATGATATGCAGTCACACAAATGCAAGTGGTTAATTTTAATTAATTTAAGAAATTAAATAGCCCAATTAAATCAATGAAGTTTAGCCCTCGATATCCCCAGCGGAGTCGCCAGTTCTGTGGACCAGCCTCGTGGCGGGGCTTAATGGTGTCCACATCATCACCGGGTGATGTGATTAGGGGGGTTTAGAAAACAAATAAAGGAGTCGCCACCTTATTTTTAAGGAATAAGGAAACCATAAAAATATTTTATTTTCAATAAAACAAACTCCATTAATGGAAAAGCAGTCTACAAACCAGAGTTGGATCCGGGGGCTAGGTTACGACGTGGGAAGGTTCCAAGCTTTCACTTATAGGCACCCACCTCGGCCTAATTAAAGGACTTCTAATTTATTTGGGCTATTTAAATCCTTAATGCAAACAATCCTAAATAATCTAATCAACCAAAAAAA
>JAESVK010001325.1:1173841-1202200 GCA_017140935.1 Hamamelis virginiana | reverse complement strand
AATAGGAACCTTTATACCTACCCTTTACATTAGTCCATGTAGACAGCCTATAGGACACTCTACCCCAGAGTGCTTGCACACACCTGTTATGCTGCCGAAATTTCGGCACAAAATTGTACTGTTATGCTGCCGAAATTTTTTTTGGTATTTAACTGTACCGTTATGCTGTCGAAATTTTCCCTTGACACATACCTATGCCGTTATGCTGCCAAATTTCTTTTAGCACATAATTGCGTCGTTATGCTGCCGAAATTGTCCCAATTTGATGTGAGCCTTGTTTGTGAATGCTAGAACTTAGGGATATAGTACCCTTGGATAAACTTTGATATTTTTAATAAAGGCCCTTTATTTTAAGGATGTTGGTCCTTAGAACGAAATGACTATTTTGAGGATGGAAGAGAATATTCTAAAGGTACATACCCTTTTCTGTGATTCGGTTGTTTTGGCTTGTTTTGACTAAGATCTTCGATTCAAAGGAAAGTGTCCCAAGAATGAAGGACTGGTCATTGGAATTGCTCTTTGAGCCCTGTTTGGTCAGTCATGTTTTATTTCTCTATTGGTGATTTCGATTTATTTCCTAATTTCTAAGGAAATGCCATTGTAAAATAGGGAAGTGGATCAGAATTATGAAAGGACGGTTTTCTCCTTTCTCTTTCTTTCTATTTGGATAACACCTCTTTGATAGTCTGTCAATAGGTTTTGAGCATCATGGACTCTTCCCTTTTTTCTAAAAAAGCCCATTTCATGGTGTAGAATTCTGGCCTGACGTCGTGATTTTAGAGGGCGTCTTTTCAGTATCGAACCCCCAACCACACCTACAATGACTGACGGAGAATCCAGTACCACTGCTACGGTGTTGAATGCTATCATGGACCGAATTGATGCCCTGGCCCGTGAGACTGAACAGATTAAGAAAATGACCCAAGATAAACAGATCAGTACAGATCAGGTTAGGGAGGCCCACTTAGAGAACCCGAAGAGTACTTCTGATCCACCTATCCCGGCCCAAGTTGATGACAGTGCCAAGGCCCAGTTAGGTGTCAAGTCTAAGCCCATCAATCTGGATGGCGAGCCCGATGGATCTAGGTTCCTCTCTGGGGATCCGATTCTGTTGTCAAGTAAGGTTGAAGCCTTAGAGAAAGCCCAGAAAGGGATGCGTCGGTCTGATGACATGGTCGATGTGACATCTTTTTCACTGTTCCCCAAGGCCCGTATGCCGTTTAGTTTTAAGATGCCTAAGCTAGAGAATTTTGAGGGGATGGGTTGCCTTAAAACCCATTTAAAGATGTATGTGAGGGCGATGCAACCTCGTGGAGCCGATGATGAGCTGTTGGCCCAGATGTTTCATGAATCACTGAAAGGGTCAGCCTTGAAGTGGTTTTTATCCTTAGATGAGACTAAGTTGAAGACATGGGAGGATGTTTGCAATGAATTCACTAATCACTACAAGTACAACACTGAGATTGATGTGACTTGTAGGGATCTTGAGACTACTAAGCAGGAACCGAGGGAGAGTTTCTCTGCCTTCATTTCCAGATGGAGGGTGAAAGCTTCGCAGATGACCCACAGGCCTACAAATGATGAGCAGGTGCAGATGGTACTGAAGAGTCTCTTGCCCATTTACAACAAGTATCTGTTCTCACAGTATTTCCCTAATTTCAAGGCCCTTGTTATTGCTGGTACTCAAGTTGAAGATGCTCTGGTTAGTGGAGCGCTCAAAGCCGAAGAACCCTTAAGAAACCGCCAACCACCTCTCAACCGCAAACCCAACCCTGAAGTCAATACCATCACCCAACCTATTCAAGCTACCCAATCAAACCGCCCATTCCAAGCTAGAGAGCCGACCCGCCAGTTCACCAATCTATACATGTCCCTAGAACATGTCCTTGAGAAATTGAAGGCACGTGGTCTCCTTACTCCTTTGGAACCCCGGCCTCTTCCAGATCATTTGCCCAGAAATTTCAAAGAAAATGAGTATTGTCAGTTCCACCAATCTAAGGGCCATCACACCAACCAATGCATGCGCCTTCGCCATGAAATCCAAGACCTCATTGACAAGAAAGTCATTGCCCCACCAAATCCACCAAGTCAACCAAATGTCACCAGTAATCCTCTCCCAACCCATGCTGTACCACCGCCAGCTCAAATCAATGCCCTAGGCCTCGACGACCCAAAAATTTGTGACCCAATCCGCCCATATATCCCACTCAAAACTACCTTAACCGAAGCCTTTTACCAAGCCCGATCCCAAGGCCTCATTACCCCACTCATACCCCGTTTTCGTAAACCTTTTTTCCAGTACCACAATATATTTGGGCATGACACAGAAAATTGCACGGTCCTTTGGAAACTGGTTCAGGATCTACTTGACTATGAGGAACTGAACGGCATACGGGCCTTGGGGAACAGTGAAAAAGATGTCACATCAACCATGTCATCAGACCGACGCATCCCCTTCAGGGCTTTCTCTAAGGCTTCAACCTTACTCGACAACAGGATCGGATCCCCAGAGAGGAATCTAGATCCACTGGGCTCGCCATCCAGATTGATGGACTTAGATTTGGCTCCTGCCTGGGCCTTGGCACTGTCATCAACTTGGGCTGGGATAGGTGGATCAGAGGTACTCTTCGGGTTCTCTAAGTGGGCCTCCCTATCCTGATCTGTACTGGTCTGTTTATCTTGGGACATTTTCTTAATCTGTTCAGTCTAACGGGCGAGGGCATCAATTCGGTCCATGATAGCATTCAACACTGTAGCAGTGGTACTGGATTCTCCGTCAGTCATTGTAGGTGTGGTTGGGGGTTCGGTATTGAAAAGACGCCCTCTAGAATCACGACACTAGGCCAGAATTCTACACCATGAAATGGGCTTTTTTAGAAAAACGGAAGAGTCCATGATGCTCAAAACCTATTGACAGATTATCAAAGAGGTGCTATCCAAACAGAAAAAAAGAGAAAGGAGAAAACCGTCCTATCATAATTCTGATTCACTTCCCTATTTCACAAGGGCATTTCCTTAGAAATTAGGAAATAAATCGAAATCACAAATAGGGGAATAAAACATGACTGACCAAATAAGACTCAGAGAGCAACACCAATGACTAGTCCTTCATTCTCAGGATACTTTCCTTTGAATCGAAGGTCTTAGTCAAAACAAGCCAAAGCAACCTAATCATAGAAAAGGGTATGTAGCTTTAGAATATTCTCTTCCATCTCCAAAATAGTCCTTTCGTTCTAAGGACCAAAATCCTTAAAGTAAAGGGCCTATATCAAAAATATCAAAGTTTATCCAATGGTACTATATCCTTTAGTTTTAGCATTCACAAACAAGGCTCACATCAAATTGGGACAATTTCGGCAGCATAACGACGCAATTATGTGCTAAAAGAAATTTGGCAGCATAATGGCGTAGGTATGTGTTAAGGGAAAATTTCGACAGCATAACGGTACAGTTAAATACCAAAAGGAATTTTGGCAGCATAACAATACAATTGTGTGTCGAAATTTCTGCAGCATAACAGGTGTGTGCAAACACTGGAGGGTAGAGTGTCCTACTTGGCTGTCTACATGGACTAATGCAAAATGTGGGATCAAAGGTTCCTATTGCAGACCAATCCATATACCTAACCACATGTGACACATGGCGTGCCGCGTTGGTCAAACGGTACTGATTGGTCATTGATATACCCCGAAGGGTACTTGACAATAGGTTGATGGTTTCGTCATGATTGCCTTAGTGTCGAGTGGAGACAGGGATCAGGACTAGACCATCGTTTGGCAAGGCAACATCGTCCTATCACACAATGACATGCAGCTAATATAACTAAAATGATATGCAGTCACACAAATGCAAGTGGTTAATTTTAATTAATTTAAGAAATTAAATAGCCCAATTAAATCAATGAAGTTTAGCCCTCGATATCCCCAGCGGAGTCGCCAGTTCTGTGGACCAGCCTCGTGGCGGGGCTTAATGGTGTCCACATCATCACCGGGCGATGTGATTAGGGGGGTTTAGAAAACAAAAAAAGGAGTCGCCACCTTATTTTTAAGGAATATGGAAACCATAAAAATATTTTATTTTCAATAAAACAAACTCCATTAATGGAAAAGCAGTCTACAAACCAGAGTTGGATCCGGGGGCTAGGTTACGACGTGGGAAGGTTCCAAGCTTTCACTTGTAGGCACCCACCTCGCCCTAATTAAAGGACTTCTAATTTATTTGGGCTATTTAAATCCTTAATGCAAACAATCCTAAATAATCTAATCAACCAAAAAAATAGTGATATAAATGCATTATCTATATTAGTTATATTAATAATAAAAATATATACAAACAAACCCTAAAAACCTAGAATACCCTACGGGCATCCTAGGGCGGACTTGAGCCCTATTAGCGCCTACGTAACTGTGAACCAGCCAACCTGGATCGGGAGACCTCTTTCGTTCACTCTTGGGGTGATGTTTATCTTGAGTGGATTGTGGATGATGTTTATCCGTCTCGATTTATCCTTCTCTATTATCCTTCTCTATTATCCACGTTTATCTTTCTCTATTATCCACTCAAGATAGGGTTTTTTGAAAAAGGGATGAGAGTTTGTAAAAACAAGGAGTCTCCACCTTATTTTTAGGGAACAAGGAAACCACAAAAAAGAGTTTTATTTTCAATAAAACATTGACCCCATATTTTGGAAAAGCATGGTCTTTTGAATCAAAGTTGGATCTGGGGGCTAGGTTACGCAGTGGGAAGGTTCCAAGGATCTCTTTGTAGGCACCCACCTCGCCCTAATTAAAGGTTTCCTAATTAAGTTTGGGCTTTATCAAAATCTTTTCAAAACAATCCTAGTTTTCTAATCAATCACAAAATATGATATATAATATATAATAATAATATGTAGTATGAAAGTATACACAATCCTAATGGTCTTAGGAGACTAGAAGTCAACCTAAGATTGGACTTGCGCCCTATTGACTCCTACGTACCTTATCAATTGCTTGACAAAGATCAAAGTCCACGTAGTTCGATTACCTTAGGACACTCCTATTGTAATGAACCATATAGCCAAAAGAATTCTATCTTATCTAGGACTCTAACTTCGAGAGTTTGGATTTGATCAAAACACTTTTCTTGGCATAAAAGATGGAATTTCATTCCGTTTTAAACACTTTCAAAATTTTAGGACTCTTCTCGAAGTAGAATCCTAAACCAAATAGAACTCTATTACTATAAAAATTCTTACAACAAAGGATAGTCTTAAGTGGGATCAAGTGATCCCCCTAGGGTTTCTAGCTAATCCTAGGTTAGTCTAAATACCTAAAACATTAAAATATGCATGCTGGAATTTCTGGAAAATAAATAAAAAAAATATCATCAAAAGTATAAATAATGCATGAAAGTGTCCTAAATGCAATCTAATTATTCTATGTGAACCTAGGCATGTTTCTATGTTGATTTTGGCCTAAAAAGTGAGTTTTAATACACTTTTAAATTACTTTAAATCCATGGACAGATTTATAAGTAATCAAAAAGTGGGTTTAAAACCCATAAAATAAAAGAATAAAAGAAGTGAAAATTGCCTAATATGCAATCTAATATGATATATCAAAATAATCATAATCAATTTCATCACAAGGGGAAGAGACTTACCTTTGCATGCTCCCTCGAACACAAATCATATCATTCAAACAAGACATAAGTAAAATATAAACCTAATATTAACAATATAAAACTATTTAAAAAAAAAAAAAAACTAACCTCTTTCTCTGCCTCCTTGCTTCGAGCCTTCTCCTCAAGCTCCAATCCTTCTCTCCAAGGACTCTAAGGACCTCAAAAACTTTAAAACTTAAGCTAGAGTGCTATCGGGGAGGCTTATGCAATTGCTCAAGCCTCTACTCTCCAAGCTAATTCTCTATAGCTTATACTGTGTGTTGTAACTGATTTCAGGGTCCTCTATTTATAGGTTCACAAAGCTATAGCAAGCTTCTCACTTTTCCGATGTGGGACAGAGTGAATTTCATTATTCTACACTACATGCAGGCTCGTTGGGCCCGTTTTAAGTCCAAATTTGACGATTCAAGCGTCAAAACGATCGTGATTCGATTCTCTATGTTTTAAGAAGTGTTTGAAGTGATTCGAGACAAGATCGACAATCATTCAGGGCTTTTGTGATTCAAAGGACAAAACTGCCATTCAGTCACAAAAGACCTTATTTTCTATCAAACCTGGCTCAGAATGTCATGAAATTTTGCAGGGATGTTCCTAGACTATCTAAAAACCTAATGCAAAAAGAACCGACTCAATCTGACCTAAAAACTTACATGTGATAATGACCTCTACCTAATTACCCACAAAGGGTAAAACTGGCAACTTAGGGTTTTGACACCCTATTTCACCTCTAATCACAGGCAACCATTCATGACCATACTCATGGTCAAAAATGGATGTCTACAGTAACTTACTAGTATCACCCAGCAAGTATCAAAGTCCACGTAGTTCGACTACCCTAGGACTCTCCTATTGTAATCGATCACATCATCAAAGGTATTTCAACCTAATTCAAGACTCTAACTTCGAGAGTTTTTATTCTTTCAAAATCATTTATTTGAAATCGTTTCAAATTAAAAGACATTTATAAAATCCAAATATTCCAAATAATTCTTATCTTTAGAATTCAATTCCAATTAAAAATCTTTTTCAAAGATTTTTAAGAAAATAAATCATATGGGTAGGAATCTCATTTCCAGATAAAAATCTTTAAAACATTTCAAATCCTTTTTGAAATCATTTAATAATCAAATATCTCATAAAATCATGTTTATTTCATAAACATTACATCAAAAATCTTTTTAGGAAATCTCTCAAAGGTTGACTCTCAAATTGATTAAAATACTCAAATCTGAGTATGACTTTTACAACAAAGGAAATTCCTAGGGAAGGTCAAGTGACCTTCCTAAACTTAGGGTCTCTAACTAACCCTAAAGTTTATCTAAAACCTAACATACTAATGCAATGCATGCTGAAATTTAAACAAATAAGCATGTAATCAATTCTAACAATGCATGAAAATGCTCCTAAATGCACACTAATTAATCTATGTGAACCTAAGTATATTTCTAAGTTTGATTTGGCCTTAAAATAATTTTTAGAAGTGATTTAAGGGCATAAACAAATCCGGACAGATTTGAATATGAACCTTTAATCGCTCTAAAAATCATGAAAACAAAGACTAAAAATGTGAAAATGTCCTAGCATGCTTTCGACATGAATATACTATGAAACTACTAATAAAATCATGCAAAATATGGCTTAAAAATGATAATTAAACCATTTTAAAGTATATATTCAAATCTGGACAGATTTGAATGTACACTTTTAATGGCCTAAAAATCAATCTTAATCCATGGTTAATAATGAATAAACACCCTAATATGCAATCTAACATATTATACTAAAGTACCATGCAAAACGTATAAGAAAACTAACAACAAACATGCTTTAAACAACTATTTTAAACACAAGGGGAGGATCTTACCTTCGCACGCTCCCTCGTACACAATTTGTATATTCAATCCATTAAATCAATATCAAGTGTTCAAATAATCATAAAAAAAAAAAGCATAAAAAATGACTCACGACTCATCACATATCAAGAACAATATATTAACACATTCATATCATCATTAATATCATCAATCAAACATTTAAGAGATTCAAATAACAATATGAATATATCAACACTTACCCTAGGCATGCTCGCATACAAAAAATAATAACGAAGGACTCATCTAAACATAAAATCATAACAAAAACTAACCCTAGCATGCTTACACACATAAAATCATAACGATAACCTTAATCATGCTTACTTACATAGAACCTCAATGAAACTAACCCTAAACATGCTTACTCACATAAAATCATAGCAATACTAACCCTAATCATGCATACGCACATAAAATAACAAGAAAACTAACCCTAACATGCATATATATACAAAATCACAACAAAACAAAAATAACCCATACATAAAATCACAAATAGAACTAAACTTAGTCATGCATACTAACATAGAATCAAACTTATTAACCCTAGGCATGCATCCTAACATAAAATCATAAATAAAAACTATTGAACCCTAAACATGCATACTAACATAAAATAACAACAAAGCTAAACGTAATCATGCATACTCATACAAAATCAAAAGAAAGCTAACCCTAATCATGCATACTAACATAAATAAGAGAAAGAGAAAAACCTATTCAAACATGCATAAAGAAAACTCCTACAAAGTAAACTCATACAGAAAGTTTGTATGGAGGATTCACCTATCCTCTTTCTTCTTTGCAAACCTCCTTCAAGCTCCAAGCCTCCAGGCCTTCTCCTTCATTCTCCACCTTAAATCTCCCCTTCAATGGTGTAAGAATGAAGAATGAAAATCTGTAGCCTCTTCTCCAAAACCCTAGAATTCTCTCTCTTTCTCTCTAACTCCATAATGCAATATATATAGAGCTAGGGTTCAAAACCTTGAATGGTTAGGATTAAATCATCTAAAAACGATCCTAGGGCTTAGAAAAATTCCTCCTAGGGTTTGCAAGCTGAACCAAGTTCGAATTTATCCCAAAAAATCAAGTCAAATCGGCCAAAATAGGTGCAAATTTCCAAAATGGCAAATTTGGCTCGACCATGCTGGTGACCGTCCAAGGGCGGGACGGTTGGCCGTCCTGGCTGGACGGTTGGCCGTCCTAGCTAGGACGGTCACCATAGTAACTTCCCAAATTTGCTTCCCAAATTCTAGGGTTTTAAAATTTTGGCTATATTTTGGTCAAATCTGATCCAAATTCGATGGTTCAGGGCTTAAAACGATCGTGTTTTGATCCTCCACATTTTTAGAATGTTTTTGGGTTAAAAATACTTAACCATGGTCAAGGGTTTTAGCAAAAAGCTAGCCAATTGACCCGGTTGTGCCAAAATTGGTCATATGACCATTCTTTGTTTTGTAAAATTGATCAATTAGGCTTGCACCACTTCTAAAAACATGGTTTTAATATGAAATTGGTACTTGAAAACATGTTTTGAAAATCTTTCATTTTGGTGAAAATGACCAATTCACGGTCAATTTGAACAAAACCCTAATTCAGCTCATTCTTACCCGTGGGATCGATTTTGGGCGAATCTATCCCAACCATTCAAAGGCTCAATTGACACTTCAAATACACTCTCCACATTCATATAAACCTTATGAGACAATCCGTTTCGAATTCGGAGGTCATTCGGAAATTATACGAGAAAAAGGACGAAAATGCCCTTCAAGTCGCAAAAACCCTAATTACCTATCGAGCTCTCTTCAGAATGCCATTAAAATTTACAGGGATGTTCTAAAACACCTCAAAAGTCAAATGCAATACAAATGGGTTGATTCCAATCCAAATGTACACATGAAATAATGAATTGTCATTTTCCTCAGAAAAGGGCAATTTAGGTAGTTTGGTCTTTACAAGGCCAATTCCTCACCAAATAATCCACTCTTCGAGTTGATCATTTATATAAGTATATGGTAGAAATAATTGGTAAAAATGGGTGTCCACAAGGATTTTCTTGTTTCCAATAAAAACCTCAACGTCATTTAAGGAGGTGTGAGTGTCAGTTTGTTTTATCTTCTGTGTTATGTTATTCAACTTTCAATTAATAAAAGAAATATTCATTCTCTTCTCATCTCTCTTGCAGTGTCTCTTTTTTATCATCATTGGATTTGTATGGCATGACCATAGACCCGCGAGAAGATGTTCCTCCTGAGCTTGACGAGCAACATGGAAAGGGGCACGCTCAACCTAACATGGATGAATTAATTTCAATCAATTTAGGGACGGATGAATCACCTAAAATAATTAAAATTGGATAAACACTGTCGCCGCAAGAGAGAGAATCATTGGTAGAAGTTTTGAAAGAGAACATTGAAGCTGTCGCATGGTCGTACCAAGATATGCCAGGCATTGATCCCGACATTGTGCAACACTTCATCCCCACTGATCCGAACATGAAGCCGGTCAAGCAGAAGCTGCGGAGAATGAAGCCAGAATGGGCCTTGAAGGTTAAGGATGAGGTGGTCAAGCAGATAAACGCCGGTTTTTTGCAAGTAGTGGAGTACCCAGAATGGTTAGCCAACATCGTTCCAGTGCCTAAGAAGGATGGGAAAGTACGAACGTGTGTTGATTTCAGAGATCTCAATAAGGCGTGTCCTAAGGATGATTTCCCTCTGCCTCATATAGATATATTGGTTGACAACACTGCTGGCCATGCACTCTTATCTTTTATGGATGGTTTTTCGGGTTACAACCAGATCAAAATGGCTTCCTAAGATATGGAAAAGACAGCCTTCATCACACAATGGGGGACATTTTATTATCGGGTTATGCCCTTCGGCTTTAAGAATGCTGGCACGACATACTAAAGGATGGCTACCACACTGTTGCATGATTTGATTCACAAAGAGGTTGAAGTATATGTGGATGACATGATTGTGAAGTCTGTAGATAGGGAAGGACATCTAGTTGCTCTGAAGAAGTTCTTTGAAATAATCATCAAATACAAGCTGCGTCTGAACCCTCAGAAATGTGCATTTAGAGTGACTGCTGGAAAGCTGCTTGGTTTTGTGATCACACAAAGAGGGATAGAAGTAGATCCGGGGAAAATCAAAGCCATCATGGAGATGCAACCACCAAAGACAGAAAAGGAAATCCGGGGATTTTGGGGAAGAATTCAGTTTATCAGCCGTTTCATAGCTCAGTTAACGACTATCTGCGAACCGATTTTCAAGCTGCTAAAGAAGGAAGTATCGACTAAGTGGAATGAGGAATGTCAAGAGGCATTTGATACCATAAGAAGGTATTTGAGCAACCCACCAATACTGGTTCCCCCGCGACAAGGTGAACCGTTATTACTCTACTTAACTGTCGCCGAAACCGCGATGGGAGCTATGTTAGCTCAATATCTTGAAGAATCCTTGAAAGAGAATGCCATCTACTATCTCAGTAAGAAAATGACAGATTATGAAGTGAACTATAGTGCTTTGGAAAAGACATGCATGGCATTGGTGTGGGCAACTCAAAAGCTTCGCCATTACATGATGTCTTTCCAAGTACTCTTGATCAGTCGAATGGACCCATTGAAGTATTTGCTTGAGAAGCCTGCTTTGTCCTATAAAACAGCGAGGTGGTTATTGTTATTGTCAGAATTCGACATTCAGTATGTAATGCAGAAATCAGTAAAAGGAAGAGCTATAGCAGAACACCTGGCAGAATGTGCTACTTCACAAGCATACAATGGTAATTACCAGTTTCCAGATGAAGAAATCCTTGTGGTAAAGAATAAGGTGTGGAAAGCGAATTTTGATGGAGCATTGAATAGGAAAGGATGTGGTATAGGAGTTTGTCTGGAAACGCCAGAAGATGTGATGATACCTGAGGCAGTGAAACTGAACTTTAAGGCAACCAACAACATAGCTGAATATGAAGCTTGCATTCTAGCGTTAGAATCAGCATTGGCCTTGGGAGTAGAAGAGATTGAAGTGTATGGAGATTCAGCCCTTATCATATGCCAGACTAGAGGGGAATGGAAGACTAAGGATGAGAAGTTGCTGCCATATCACGATTATCTAGAGACACTGGTGAAAGAATTCCGTCAAATAAAATTCTTTTACCTGTCTAGGCAAAAGAACAAGTTTGCGGATGCCTTAGCCACTCTAGCATCCATGGCAGAGATCCCAATAGAAGGGAGAGTAGCACCAATGATCATTGAATCTAGAGAAGAACCCATCTATTGTTGCGCCCTAAGGGAAGGAGAACCAAACGACGGGAAGCCGTGGTATCATGATATTCAACAATACTTAGAAAAAGGGGAGTATCCACCAGAAGCATCCTATGTTGACCGAAGAACTTTGAGAAGGTTGGCTAGCCAGTTCATCTTGTGCAGTGGGAGATTGTATAAAAGGTCTTTTGACGGTGTCCATCTCTTGTGTGTAACAGAAGATGAAGCAGAGCAGATTATTCAGGAAATACATGAAGGGGCTGGGGCTCCTCATATGAATGGGTATATGCTTGCGAAGAAAATTTTGAGATTGGGTTACTATTGGTTGACCTTAGAAAGTGATTGTGCTAAACATGTTAAGAAATGCCATAAGTGCCAGGTGTTTGCAAGTGGTAAGCATCAGCCATCCATGCCACTCACTACCATGTCATCACCATGGCCATTTGCAACATGGGGCATTGATATCATCGGCAAGATCACTCCTGCAGCCTCGAATGGACACGAGTATATACTGGTGGCTATTGATTACTTTACCAAGTGGGTAGAAGCAGCGTCGTACAAGACTTTGAATGCTAAGCAGGTTGCCAAGTTCATACAGTGCAACATCATCTACCGATATGGAGTGCCACGTGAGTTTATTTCAGACAATGGGCAATATTTCAAAAGAGAGACTGAGGAGTTTCTTAAGAAATATGGTATGGTACATCACCATTCCTCTCCTTATCGTCTGCAGACTAATGGAGCAGTAGAGACAGCTAACAAGAATTTAAAGACCATTTTGAAGAAGAACCCTGATATGTACAACGATTGGCATGAGAAATTGCCTCTGGCATTATGGGGCTATCGCACATCCATCAGGGCATCAACTGGGACTACACCTTACTCGTTAGTGTATGGTATGGAAGCAGTGTTACCAATTGAGTTAGAGATGCCTTCACTAAGGGTAGTTATGGAAAGCCAACTAGCAGAAGTCGATTGGATGAGGGATATATATGAGCAGCTGTCACTGATTGACGAGAAGAGATTGAGGGCCCTGTACCATGTTCAAGGTTATCAGAGAAGGATAGCTCGAGCATTCAACAAGAGAGTTAAAAACAGGGGCTTAAAGAAAGGGGATTTGGTACTCAAAGAAATCAGAATGGCGATTCATGATCCGAGAGGAAAGTTCGAGCCAAGCTGGGTGGGACCCTACATCATCAAAAAGATATTGTCGGGTGGAGCAGTGCGTCTCATGGATATATATGGGAATGAGTTCTCTCAACCTACCAATTTGGATCAATTGAAAAAGTATCATGTATAAATAAATAAATAAAAAGAAGAAGAAACCCGCTAGGTAGAAAACCTGAAAAGGCTGCTTAGGCAAAAATTAGGGCAAAAGCTCGCTAGGTAGAAAACCTGCAAAGGCTGCCTAGGCAAAAAGTAGAGCATTCAAAAAAAAATGCTTTTCAATTGATCCATGAACTACAAGGACCTGATTCTCCAAGTATTCAAAACAAGAAAGTTGAAAGTTTTATGAGAAAAAGATATTCAAAAAAATGGAGATATGTAGGCAGCCCATAAAGTCACTTTGGGTGCGGTCCAATTTCCTATGGCAAAACAACCCAATGTTTGTTTTCAATTGCAATTGTTTGAAGCGATTTATTCAAAACTAAAAAGATGAAATTCTTTTATTCATGAAATGAAGAGAAACCTTTCAAAGGTCTATTACATGCCATATGATTCTAATTCCATTCATTCTAAATAATAAAAAGCATGGGAAATGTGTTTCAAAAGTTCATCAAATCCTTCGTTCCTTCCTTGAAATTTCTTCAGAGTCATCATCTCTTCTTCTTTTGTAAAGTACTACTTGTAAAGCATTAGGTGGAAGTGACGAAGTGTCCCCTCGCTCTTCAGATGAGAGACTTTCAATAAGTCTTGAAATCCTAGCCTTCCTTTCTTGTCCCCGAGTACCCATATCCTGAGATAACCATTGTTTATAAGCCTCATCCAGTTCAAAGGGCCCATGAGAGAAATTAATGTGAGTTGTGTGCAATACAGATGGCCACCTTGACATCAAAGCCTTTACCACCGATGGAGAGATCGCCTTGGAAGTGTAAGTATGCTCTGAGAGAGATGGAATTGTCTGTTTGATCCCCATTTGGCGAAGCAGTCGGGTTGCCCAATAGAAAGAGGTACGCTTCAATCCTACCAAAATCACCGCAGAATATCCTGAAGAACAAAACAGATAATAGCCATCAGCTCCAGTCATGTACATACCACTCGATGTCATTCCAAGAGAGAGTAGAAAGAAAAGTCAACCATTCTAGTAAAGTACGCTCTCGAGGTAGGGTAATAGCACGGCGATGATAGGAAGCATGGTAAGAAGTACCAGTGGAAGGAGCGATGAATTTGAGCCTTTCAATCAACCACATTTGGAGTAGAATGGGGCTACCTTCAAAAGGAGTTTTGGAGTCGGCGTGAAGTTTGTCCAAACCATTCAGAGTCTCGGCGAGGGCCATGGGCATCATATTTTGTGATGTAGAAAGGGGTAAAACTAGCGAATCAGGAAAGAGCCAGTACAGAAGAAAAATTGCCCGAGAAGGCATAAAACTAAGGCATGTTGAACGGGCCATGAAGTGGTGAATTGATTCAAGCCGGGGTGAAGAAAAGAAGTAGCTAGTTTTAAAAGATTAAGATTGGTACCTTCGATGAATGTAGAAGCATCTTCTTCAGTGATCTCAAGAAGAGAAACGAGTGTTGATGTATATTTGCGCCGAATCTGTGGGAAGATGGAAGGTCCTTTGAGAGGAACGGACATAATCGTGCAGAATTCCTCCAACAGTGGGCATATTTCTTCGGTGCCGAAGTTGAAAACATGAGTTGTGGGATCCCAAAAGTGGCTTGTAGCAATGAGAAAAGTGGTTTCCATCTTGATTTGTTGAAGAGAGAAACATGCATTCAAGTTGTAGCGAGCGAACTCCTTCTTGTCTTCCTTCGTCATTCTCGCCATGAATCTTTTCAAAACCTGGGGGAGAGCCTCCATGATGCTTAAACTATTGTAGGATGGTTGTAGAGGCTGTTAATGGTTCCTTTTTATAGGCCTAGGTTAAGTTTGAAGAGAAATTAGAAACTAAAAAGGCCGAAAATTGGAAACTGCTCAAAATAGGCAAAATAGGGCGGGCCACTACAGCCAACCGTCCTGGCTTGGATGGTCACCAGGATTTAGCCGCTCATTTTGTCAATTTTGCTTGTTTTCGACTTTTTTTCGAGTTTTTGTGCATTCGGGGCCCCAATTTTGACTTTTGTTGACTTTGTTGCTATTTATGAGTTTTAAAACGTTGGTATTAGTTCAATCATGATCAAAAGTGAGAGAATTAATAGCAATGAACATGTTTTGTCAGTGCACATACACCCTGAAAGAGAATAAAATTTGTTTTGGCACAAATGTTTACAAATTACATATGATTTTCAAAATGAAACCCCATGTCTCATAAAAGATTGGTCAATGTCTTCGAGAGCTCCTCCTTATCCCTTTGCTAGATCCCTCGCCAGCTGAAGAATGACATTGTGGGTCAGGTGCCTGAAACAGTGTTCACTGTTTGATCAGTTTGTGAGAAGGGAAGGAAGATGAATTTGGGAATGTGATTTGAGGTTACCTGTTGACGAGTGAGAGCGGAAGTCCTCAAGCTCATCCTGCGAAGGTCACGCCTCATGGTGGTAGTGAGATCGATGTAATCCTGGCAGTACTCTCGAGGGACCTGTTAGAAATGAATGTTTTCAGTGTATCTGTGGGCTGCACAAACACGCTTGTGTTATATTCTCATCAAGGGAAATGTTGTTATTTCTATATGACTTTTGATTCAAATGCAATAAAATGCATGATTATTGTTAACATATCATAAGATGAAATGAAATTTTTGTACTTTGAATGAGTTAAAATTATCAAATACATTCTCAAAAGGTTTTTTACAAAAAGATGTGTGCATATTGTAAGATACAATTTATTATCAAAGGCATGGGTGGTGTCACCAAAATCCGAAGTGTTTCAAATTCAAAATTGATGGTGTTTTAATCAAATTAAACATCATAGAAAACTTTTGAGATACTTTACTTGAGATGAAATGACTTGTAAAGAAGAAAATGGATGATGGTGCCATTTAGGCATTTTATCAAACATATGATATGCATATTTTCAAATGCAATTGATCATGACAAATACTTTCTAAAATCCTACAAAAATCATTGAAATATGATTAGGATATGTTTGATTTGAAAAATCAAAGTTTACTTCATTGAGGCATTTCATCAAACACTTGGTGTGCACCATTGACAAGCTTGTGAAGCTATGAAATGGGGCTCCCATGCTTTTCCCAAAAGTTATAATGATATGAAAATCAACAATCACAACATGCAAACAAGCATTTCTACTCAATCAATTGCATATGAATCAAAAGTTATTGATGAGATTTAACTTACATTTTCTTTGGAGTGAATATATGAAAGATGTGTTCTAGGCTCCAAGAGTAGAGATGGTGGATGAGAGTCTTTTCAAATGGAATTACATTTATTTCTTTTATAGCATGAGAATAAAAAAAAGGAAATAGAGTCCTATCAAACATATATACATGTATCTTTGCATCTCATACGACAAAAGAGATACATGTATCTATTTCTTCAGACAAGTATATAATATAGAAATACATGTATCTATTTAATCGAATAGGTTTTTTTTTACCTAAATGCGGAGATACATGTATCTTTTTCATCATATAGGCATATAATACAGAGAAAGAGACACGTGTATCTTTTCTATCCAAATATTGAAATACGTGTATCTCTTTTAATCATCTTTTGTATACAATCCCAAAAAGACTGATATAGAAAAACATATATCTCCTGGGTAGAGGAAAGAACACAAAAATACATGTCTCTTTAATCTATTTTTTTCACATTCCAAATATAAACACAAAAAAATAAAAATAAATAATTCTCCCCATTCTCACTTCTTTTATCTTTGTCCTTTTGCCCACACTCTAAATAAGAAAAAACACACACACACAAACACAAAATCAAAAACAAAAACAAAAAAAGTTTTGACACACTCTTATTCTTTTTCCTCTAGCCCACACTCCAAAGACACAAAATAATAATAATAATAATAATAATAAATAAAAATAAAAATTTAAAAATTTGAAAAAACTCCCGACACACTCTTTTTTCTTCTTCTTCATTTTCCCACACTCCAAATACAAGGGGAAAAAAAATCATCCCTCTCCACACTCTTTTATTTCATATTCTTACTCTTCCCCACATAAGCTGCCGTTAAACACAAAAAAAAAAAAAAATGTAAATTATTTTCAAAATCCATACACAAATAATTGATAAAAAGAAAGAGAGGGGAAAAAAAGAAACGTAAAGAGAAGAGGGGTTAAGCTAGCAAGATATGATGTTTTCATCATTGATGGAGCTCAAAGAAGAGTTGTCCATACATTGAACAAATTCTAACGTTATTTGAAAATACAAGTCGAAATTCATGTTGTCGGAGAGAAAATAGATTTGCAAAGAGGACGGAGAGAAAAAAGGTCGTCTTCTTCGCCAATTCTTTTTTTCTTTTTCTTTTTCTTTTTTTTTGTCTTACAACACAACAATCAATATTCTTCCATTTTTCGAACAAAACATCAATCGGCAATTGATAAAGCCAGAAAGCATATCTAGAGAGCAAAGAGAAAGCAACTTTAGAGAGATTGCTAAAGAGAGAAGAGAGAGTAAAGAGAAGGGATGTGCCATTACTAGTGAATGAGATCGAACACCCACCCAAAGGAAGGAGAGAGAGAGGAGAAAAGGGACATTTTTTACTTAAAAACATATTTTCAAATCGCAAGAATTTAGTGATATATTCATGGACTTGTTGGTATACAATCCATGAATTGAGGACTTTTGGATATATATTGATTTTAGTTAAAACCCACCATGACCCTAAAAGATAGAGGTATAAGTTTGGGTGTGCTGGATTATCTCTTAGATAAGAATGCCAATGAATCAAGTTGAGTTTTACTTTCGATTGTTAGAGTTCGGTGCGGTAAAAAATTAATTACTCAAATTGACTCGAGTTTGATCTTAATTGTGTTGATTTTCTTTTTAAAATTAGTTCATTTACCATCAAGTTTGTTTGCGAATTATTCATAAACAATTTAGTTTGTATACAACCCTTACATAACAATAATAAAAAAATTACAAACCAAGATAAGAAAGTCAATATATATATATACACATACGGTAATGCAATTATCAAGCCGGTCTAACGCAAAGTTGCGTCAGGTCAACTCTATATGGCCAATTTTGGATGACATATTGTAAAACTGACCGTTGGATTAGATGCCATCTTCTATATGTCATGCATGCAAAAAATCACAGTGATCCAACGGTTGGTTTTTGAAAAAAACTGACGTTAAAAAAATGGTGATATTTTGAAGAACAAATAAGTTGCATATTTTGACAATGACATTTTTCAAAAACCAATCGTCATATCACTGTGATTTTTTGCAGGCATGACATACAAAAGAGGAGCATCTAATCCAACGGTTAGTTTTACGAACTGACATCTAAAACTGGCCATATAAAAGAGATCTGAAACAACTTTGCATCAAGTCGGCCTGATAATAGCATTATTGTGTGTGTGTATATATATATATATTCTAAAAGATTGACGTGAATTCTTTATAAGTTTGCTCATGAGTTTAAACGATCTGGGCTTTATTCCATTTGAGATTGGCATATTCATAGCGAACCTAACCTTTTTTATTGGAACTTAACTTGTTTAGTAAACAATATTCGATAGTGTTTAGTCCACTATTTGGAAGGCTTCAAATGGGCTTCCTAGAGCCAAAAGTCTATTTAATTGGCGTTTGGAATGGCTAGCTTTTAGAAGGCTCCAAATGGGCTTCCTAACCTTAAAAGTCATTTGGAAAAAAAAAAAAGTAAAAAAAGGAGGTGTTCTTTGAATTCTTCAAATTGGACTTTTATAAAAAATCAGTTATTTGGAAATCCATTTGGGAGAAGTTAAAAAATTTGCTTTTAAAAATCCACATTTGTAGGAAGCATAACTTCCACACTTTTTGATACAAAAGGATTTTTAAAATATAATCATGCCAAACACTTTTTTTTTAAATGACTTCTTAAAAGGTCCATGTTGAATATCATTTCTTGACAAATGACTTTCCTATTTTAGGAAGCTATGCCAAATGCTGCCTTAGTTCTTTTAGATATGTTCGGTGAAATATTTTAATTGGACTTTGCATGACCTTTGGAGTTGTTGTGCAATAATCCCAAGTGTAGGATTCAAATATAGTCAAGCATAATATATGGGAGTACCCATGGTCATTTCCACAATGATTAGAAGTGAAGTTCTTGGTCAAATTCTTATGGGTTGAGGTCCAAAGAATATAAATAAAGTGTAAAAAATATGGGGGTTATGTGTGTGTGGATTTGTAGAGAACTAACTAAATTAATCTAACAACAATGAAATGTAAATGGTTGGTTTATTGGGTTTCATTCCATCCACAACCAAGAAATATGAATTTCTTACAAGGATTCTAATAAAGGATCCATTGAAGAATGATCTTTGAAGGGGAATTTAACAATACAAGCATAATGATATTAAATGGAAATAAACATTTTCTTAGACATTTCATCAAGCACTATATGTGTCAAGGCTTACTTGTCTACATATAGTCAAGATGATACCAAATCAATAGGGTTCAAATATAGAATGAATTTATAACCATTCAAACACAAAACACAAGGAAACTATGGTTAAATGATGGAAAATACTCATTGTGGCATTTTATCAAACACTTGGAGTGCATATGGTTCAAGCACCACTTGTGCCAAGCATAAGCTTGTCTACAAGTGGTCAAGAGATGCTTAACCAAGTGGGCTCATAAGATGAATACTATTTAGTATCATTCAACAAACATTTAAAGCATACAAATGAAAAAAATCACATTACCTTTGTTGTAGGATGGAAATCCACCATTGACTCCAACATTAAGAACTTAGAATAATATGAATGAAAATGAAAACAAGATGAACCAAATGATTCTTGCATAAAATGAAATTAAGTACAAGGTACAAATGTTAATCTATAAGGTTTACATAACATAAATCAAAACTAGAGTGAAAAACTAAACTAAACTAACCTAAATCTCCCAAACCCTAGAGGAATGGGAGAGGAAGAGAAGAAAACCTAAAAATGGAGGAAGCAAGAATGGGGGAATCAATAGCATTTAAAAAATTTCGAAGAATTTTTTTTTTTTAGAAATCACGTTTGTTGGATGCCGATTAGGATTTTAAGCGATAAATCACAATTCCCTTTTTGCCTTTGAAGAAATCCAATTTAGGGAATAGCTTTATCTTGTCGAGAATTTTTTTTTTTTTTTTTTTGGGTATATTAAGAATATCATTTGTAAGAAACTCACTCACACATCCTAAATCTACTATTTCGAACTCCCTATCGGGAGTCGAACCCTTAACTAACCATTACACCAAATGTGCTGGTTATCTTGTTGACATGAACTCTATTGTGCCAGGAACTCTATCTTCCATATTTTGAATATTCTACTAGTTCTCTCTATCAAATTTCTCTCTTTTCTCTTAAGCACACTTCAGCTCTCTTTGAACTACAATTGGAATTATATATATATCTTTTTTGAATACTATTTTATTACATAGAATGCAACTTTTTTTGGTTTTTTTTTTTTTTTTTGGGTTTTTTTTTTTTTTGTTTTTTTTTTTTTTTTTATGGCTTTTTATATTTTAGTTATGTTATGGTTGTTTAATTTACATAATGATATCAATCTCAATAAAACTTCAATTTTTAAAATTTTGGATAATATAACAATAATCTAAAATTAGATACTCAATTTGTTTTCAATTTTTTTTTATTCAAAAATTATTATATATTTTTTATTGGGTGAATCTTATATAATTGTTGTGATTTCTATGTAAATAGATCATTTTTATTTTCATGAAATTTGATGTAATGATATAATAAATATGAAAATACTGTCAATAAGAAGCTACTTTGGTGATGAATATACTTTTGAAATGTTACCACCAAACATACCTTTTATACTTTTTGATATGATAAGACTTTTAAAATATGCACTTGCCAAAGGCTATTTTTTTCCTAAATAATTTTTTTAAAAGTCCATTATAAAAATTATTTCTTCAAAAATGACTTGTATTTTTAGGAAGCTACATTTAAATACTATCTAAATTTCAAATTTGAGCAATGACACCTCGGATAACACTCTCATTTTAGGGAGCCGTTATTGCAACCCCTTCAAGTACTAAGACAACCCCACTATAACCTCACCAATAAGTAAACCTTACATACTTACAAAAATATCCCTAACCCCTTTTCACTCATAATAAATTTGTATGTACACCCCATTACCCATATCTTCCCATCCTCATTCAAAGACGACTGTACAACCTAGGGCACAGATGCACCCCACGATGTCTCGGCAACGTCTCTTCGTCAATAAGCCTTCACTGGCACCATCACGATGGCGATGAATCAAGGTAGATACCCTCCCATTATCTTTCTCTCTCTCTCTAACTCGCTGATTCACCATCTCTGAAACTCACTGACTTTGATAGGTACCCCCCCATTCTCGCCCCCCCCCCCTCTCTGAAATTCTTAGCATTTTTTTTTTTTACAAAATCACGAGCTTATTTTGAGAACCAGAACAAAACATTTTGGAAATTTTCTATGAATAACTCATAACATTTTCCAAATTGTTCTATGAAAGAACTCATATCATTTATGAAAGAAGACATAAATGTTCTAAGTTCATATATGTTTTAAGTTCCAAAATGTTCTGAGTTCTTTCATAAATGTTTTGAGTTCATTCATAGAACGTTTTGGAAATGTTTTGGTTCTGTTCTGTTCTGGTTCTCAAAACAAGTCGCGATTTTGCAAAAATAAAAATAAAAATGTAACAGCTCAAAAACATATAAAAATCACATACTTTTCCACTCCCTATACTCTCTTGGATGTCGATTATGATCTCCAAAGTTTTTAAACCATCCAAAGATTGCAAAAAGATGATGTTTTTTATTGTGGGGTGTACCTATCCAACTTGATTGGTGTGAGTTGGTATTTTAAAAATAAATATATCCATCAAGGTAAATTTATATAAGGGTATTTTTGGAAAATGAAAGTTTGGGGTTGCCTTACTACTTGGAGGGGTTTCATTAGGGTGGGGCTATATACAATACATCATTTTACTAAAGGCAATCCATTTAAAATTTTCATTGGGTCTATTTTACCATTTTCTAACTATAGCCCACTAATTTTTAGGCAACCCATTACTATACAAAACAAAAGTTTTAAAATGCCACAAATGCTCCAAGTCTAAATACAAGACATAATTCTATTTGCAACCCATTACCCCCAACACTAAACCTAAAACATATTACCCCAACACTTTCATTTTAGGTTTGTTTGTATATTATTGGTAAACATCATATTTGGAATAAACTTACTTCAAAACATGAAAAGTAGCGTTTTATAACCATTATGGTATAATGGTGTTACAAAAAAACCTCAATTTCAATCGGAAAATTGAAAAAAAAATAAAGTGTTCGTGTTCGCATTCGAACTAATAAATCTGAATATTAAGCTTTAGTATTCGGTAAGCTAATACTAAATGTGAAACACTATATTCCACTCCAAAAAATCAAATGTAGTTTGTAGTCTTCCTAAAGCTAATGCCGAATATGTAATTGCCGAATAGTAAACCTATATATTCGGTATTAGCTTACCGAACACTAAAACTTTATATTCGGTATTGACTTACCAAATATTAAAGCTTCATATTCAGATGTACCAGTCCAAATGCGAACACGAACATAAAATTTTTTTTTTTTCAATTTTCCGATTGAAATAGAGGTTTTTTTCATAACACCATCATACTATAATGCTTATTAAACGCTACTTTTCATGTTTTGATGTAAGTTTATTCCAAATATAATGTTTACCAATAATATACAAACAAAAGTATTGGGGGTAATATGTTTTAGGTTTGGTGCTGGGATAATATGGTGTTGGCGGTAATATGGATTGCTAATAGTATTTCTGTTATGTAATGAGTTGTATTTAGTAAAGGGGTAAATGAGTATATTAATTAAAATTTTATTCTGCTGCCTTTATTAAAAATAACAAATGGTGGGTTGTACTTATGAAATGGGCTGCTTTTAGTAAAAGGTGTGCTGTATATAGCCCCACCAGTTTCATTAACGTCTCCCTTCATTTTATTGTTGATGTTGCCGCTCTAGGCCCAGTCTAGCCCAAATAAAATTTTGGCGGTGTTATTTAACTGGGTTGGGCCTGAGTATGGGTTGTCCAGTATAAAAAATGCCTGCTGAAATCTGAAAATGATTCTTTCAATGGCAGGAGCCGCACCGCTATCACCGTTCATGAATCTCAAATCCACTAAGCTCCTCTACTCCTCATTCTCACTATCTGCAAATTTCTCCTACCCTCGTCTAGCCCTTCATCTCCATCACCACACCATTCGCAATGGAAACCCTAGAATCACCATTTTCCATGGAAAGGTCTCTCTCTCTCTCTCTCTCTCTCTCTCTCTCAATTCACTGCTCGAACTTAAACTTGTTCTTAAGTTCAGAAATATAGATTGAAATTTGAAAAAAATAAGCGATTAAGATCTATGTTCTCAGCTCAACGATTCATCGGGTGAAGAGCATGAGGAGATTGACGAAGCTTTCTTTGATGGAGATGACGTGATCGAGGACGAGAGCGATGAAGATGAGACGGAGAGTAGTATCGATTTGTTATTCAGATTCCTTCAAAGCATGTTTAAGAAGGTCTCAAAGCATGCCAAGAAGGCCTCTCGTTCCGTATTACCCGCAGCGATATCGCCTCCACTGGTGATTTCTCTTTCCTCACTTTTATATGCTCTGTTTAATTTCGAGAAATTCCATGAAAATTTGTGTTTTACTTATAGCATTTGAAGGTACAAATCCATCGCTTGGATTGTACCGGTTAATGGATACCGAGATATATGACATCATGTGAATAGATTTCATGAAATGAAAGCTTCTGTTTCTGTAATGTTCACATTCACAGTGATTGTTTTGTGCGAAATAGAACGCTATTCAAGGAATTTTAATTAACATAGAAATAGAATGCGGGTATGCGACCTAATGTTTATAATTAATTTGAGGTGTTTCTTTAAATGACAACTGTTTCAATCTCTTACTGTCATTTGTGATGATGACCGCTATTTTATGTGATGGCCATAGTCGAAACAATGGATTTTCTACTTTTGAATGCTATGTAAAATAAGGCATCAACAAGGTGTCTCTTAAGGCCTGGTTGGGAATTCCAAAAACTGGATTAGGTTAGGTCCAGTCTCTTAATACTACCTGATTTTTAAGTAGAGTGTTTATGCCTTTTTTATGAACAAGGCTGGACAGATATATAGGAAAATGAGACTTACTGAACAGTAATGAAATTAATAAAAAAAAAGAAAAAAAGTCTGGTTTATCTTCAGTTGGTTACGTTTTTATGTTTCCCAAACAACCCCTTAGGTTTGGAAAAGAGTCAGTTGAAGCAGCTCTATTGCAAACTAGGCGGTTTTAGGTGCATGCATGTTGTTTTGCAATATTATCTGTCAATTAGTAATTAATAAGCATTTGAGGTTCAAATGTGATTATGTGAAACAAAGATCCTCATTGTAAGAAGTAAGCCAACCATATAGAAGATGCTACTCTTCACAAAGGGCCCATCTCAAATGGTGGGGGTATTCGGAAGGAGAAAGTGAAGCACGATGTCATTTAAGATGGGGGTCTCATGATGCGTGGCATTGTGCTATATAGAAACGACACAATGTTACTAGCAGGCATGAGCACCCCTTTATTTCAATCTGCAATTTGTGACGAATAGCCATTGACAAAAAAATGCTGTAATACCATGCTATAGATAAGCGCAAATCAAGCTCTTGACATGGTGGCCTCAACAATATGAATCAGGGTGTCTAATGCCATTGTCAACATAACAATGTCATTGTTTGTGGCCAATTGGTAAAAATGATTGCCTAGGGTATGGACCCATGGAACAACTTCCAAAAATGAGAGCACTTAATTTGTAGCAAGTGGGTTAAACTTGTAGCCGTGTTCTTCAGTTGGAAGAGGGACTTCCCATGATAGAATTACCTCATACTTTTACTTGTAATGGATTTCATGTTTATTTTACCACTTAAACTCATATTGCACTGTAAAATTTGTGTTGAGATTGCTAAGATGAATTGTGCCTTCTGTGACCTTGTCCTTTTATTTTGGATCATGCTACTAGAATCTTTTCTTTTCCTATCAAATTTCTTTATGCTGCTATTCTCTGTGTTAAGGTGAGTAAAATATTTTCTGCTAGAATACAATTTTCATGGCTAATAGTGAGTTTTAGTTGTCATTCTACTTGTTAATGGAAGTGAAACTAAATATGAAATTTTTTTTCCCGAATTTAGGTGTCTTTTGCAGTTGATGGGGTTCTTCTTTTGGCTTTGCTCTCTATTGTTAAAGGACTTCTTGAGGTATTGCTTTGTCATTACTAATTCTGAGTAGTTCAGACACCATTTAATGTTTCAAGTACATCTCTGGAGGCCATTGCACATGCATATGGGCCCTCTCTGGTCATCCTTAGGATTATTACGATCAAAGGGTTTGTTTGAATCTTTCCAATGATGGTAAACAAACATATATGATGGCCCACCTTCTGGTACCTGATGTGATTCCCAGAAGTTTTAACCTTGACAAAACAAAAAAAACTACAGTAGAACAACTGAACAACATTCTAAAACAGCTTACTTTATCTGTTCCGGTACTATTTCTGTTCCTTAAATGTTTTTCTTTTTGGTGTCTTTCATTTTCCTCTTCCTTCTGCAAAAATTTAGTTGATTGAAGAGCTGTCACCAAGTCGAATCAATCTAAGTGAATTATGAAATTCTAAAGTTATAAATTCTGTCAAAAATATCATTCTTAGTCAATGACCTTCAGATCTTCGGCATTCCAGATTAAAAAAAAAAAAATGATACAACATAAACAAGCTAACAATTGTTGCGCTGGTGACTGTTGATTACAGGTGGTGTGCAACCTTGGAGGCACTGTATTTGTGGTGATCCTGCTCCTTCGTGTGATCTGGGCAGCTGTTTCCTATTTTCAATCAAGTGGTAATGGTTTTAACCAGGGTAGTGGAACTTCCTTTAGCACAACACAACCAGTGACTTGATTTTATTGTAGGGAAGAGCTTTCTCTCTCTTTACTTTTCCTCAAAGTAAACACGATTAGCTATTGAAATGCTAATTTTGTATTTGTTGCTTCAAGTTCTTATGTTAATGTGATTGTAATGTTCTTCAAACTGCATACCAGTTAGTAATCAAATTGTCTCATTTTTCTCTGCCAAAGCATACCATGCCATGCCTGCTTCCTTTTTCTTTTTTCCTCTTTTTCTTTTCAAAACCTTTTTTGGGTTGCTTCCATATTAGATTTAAGTAGATATTTCCGAGCAAAGTGAATAAGATTCTAGTAGCAGTTGGATTTTATCATACTTTAGCCCTGGTGGCCTAAAATCACTTTTGTAACTCAAAATTTCACTCAATCTAAGGTCCCGTTTGGATTAGATTTGCCTAAAATCACTTTTGAATAATTATGTATACTTTCGGAGCTTTCAAAGTAGCTTAAACACAAGCCATGACCTAGCCTAGAAGTGGCTTCTTTCCAAGATAAAAAATCCAGATTATGGAATGCAACTTGCTTCCATGCACAAAGAATATTGAATTTGACTGAACATTTTGTATACATAAAATCTAGATCATTCAATCAAATTTAACACTCCTTGTAAATTAACCAAATGTAAATCTTACCTCAAAATTTAAATAGTTATCAGATATATGTGTAGTATATATTAAAACAAATCTATCAAATGCATCTAGCCCAACTATGTGAGGTTGACAATAACAATCCTACTACAGTTTTATTTTATTTTTGCCTGGTGTAATTAAAGATTTTAGTAAAAGCAAAGGGAACCCCATCTCCGGTGTTGCAGCCTGTCCAATCTATGTTGCCAAAACTTATTCTCCATACCTTTTAATGGCATAACCATCACAAATCAGTGCTTAGGTAAGCCAAGGATCCGAGAGAAAGAAAGCACAGTGCCAAGAGCAGGAACGAGCTATAGCTTATTTTTTATTGAATGAACCGTCAATTTCATAATAAACCCAAATATTTAAACAAGGTTTACACAAGATGTAAGTATTAGAAATTCAGAACAAGCAACATTCTTTTACAAGAACAGTACTCATTCTGGGAAATTCTTTTTGGGTTATCAGTACAGAGACGAACATGAAGCCTGCTACAAGATACACGGATATTAAAGAATTTCATTTTCCAACACTCAAAAAAATGGAGATGTTTGGATTTTAACTTCAGTAGTCATATAGACAGAAACAACAGTTCCATGCCTGAGTAGAAAATGAATATAAGGTCTCTCCTTGATTCAAGACAATGGGTATATTGTGTTTTTATCAGCCACTGAAGGAGGAAGCATGGCCTCTTGATGCTCTTATTATCAATTCATGATGATTTATCTAAGACTATGTTGTTCTTTCAAAACCGCCACCAACCTGCATGTGCAACCATTCTGGTGATGAACCCCGACCATATTCCCTTGTAGCTTGTGAACCAAAAGCCACGCCAGCAGTATCAAATGTTTGTTGACCAAACTGAAACACCCAATTGACTTGTTACAAGAATTAAGCAGCAATAAAAATAAAGAGGAAAGAAAATTTCTGAATCCATCTTTCTCCCCCTTTTATGTACATCCTTTTTCATAGCCTAACCCCTTAAGCCTAATCGCCACCACACTACACCCTCGATAAGCTGCTCTTTTTCTATACATCTTATCCATATTAAATTCCAAATTCCATAGTAAATACTAATAATAGTACTCAATTAAACCAATGCTCAAAAAATTGGAAATATTTCATGTGCATGCCAACAACAGTTAAAAAATTTCATCTATAATTTTCAAACTACCAAAATTAGTTGAAATTCATATAAGACAAATCAACCAGGTACATGGTTCATCTACCAATCTACAATTTTATTCTCTCTGTGATAAGACAATTTTAAGCAAAAACAAATGCTAAATTATGAATAAATCTAACTCGCCCCCACGACGTCATTCTCCATGAAAGCAAACATTGAGAAACTTGTCACAACAGATGCAAAAATGTTGAAACCCAAACTTTTAAGAAAGCAATATACAGTTAAAAACACTATTAAAAGGTTTTTCCCAGCTGAATATTTGGTTTGCCCCGACTGAAATGGATAAATGAATCTGCCAACCATCTCACCTATGGCAAAGGAATACTTCGGGCAATTTGGATATGCTCTTCCAATTATTTTAGGTTTACCAAATTTCAAAGAAGTCTTCCCATTGAATTGACAAGGTTGATGAACTAGTTTACCATATTTACAAGATGGGTTGGGAGAAGG
>JAESVK010001325.1:1146410-1158918 GCA_017140935.1 Hamamelis virginiana | reverse complement strand
ACTGTGGAAATGAGGAGTTGAGATACCACCGATGGACAAAAGATCCTGGAAACAGTTAGTGCACTAATATATCACCCTTGCTAAAAACAGCACGTAAATCCTCCTGTCAATGAGTGACAGTCGCGGTAGGTCCTAAAAAGGCGGGGACTGGGTGATATACATCCTAAAAAGGCGGGGATGCTGTTGTGGTAGATGATTGATATGATTGAGAATGGTTGAGATGGTTGAGTACCTTAAAATGAGGTAGACATCTATTGTGGTGAAATGGTGAATCCTAAAATAAGTTTACCATTAGTGTGAATTGTTGATGTTTTGCAGGAAAAGCAGAACAAAGGAAATGACAGGTATGACTGCATGAGCATTGCATCGTATATCTGTCATATGCATAAAGCATGCATGTAGTGTAAAATTATTTATTGTGAAAAAGTGATGGATATATTCTGTAATATATATATAAATGAATTACAGATATGATGATTTATTTACGTGATATTTGGCTGATGATAAAATTTGTTGACAGATCTGAGAATGTGGAAGGATGTGAATATTTCTGAATGTGTTGAGAAAAGAAGATATTGTATTATTGTAATATGATTCTCAATAACAAAAATGACTCACCGTGGACGTAGGCAATTTTGCCGAATCACGTAAATCCTGGTGTTTGTTTATTTTTTTGGTATGTGTTTTCTTTAAGATGATGACACGTTATCAGTATGAGACTCTATCCAACTCCGTAAACTAAATGGATGTTTCTGGAATTCGAGTATATTACGGGACTGTACTCATGATACAAACTAGTACTCAGCGCTATCTTTAATTTTTGAGATGTTGAAAAAAATTATTTAAAGACTTCCGCACGCGTAAAATGAAAAAACTGTGTTAGTTTTAAAAAGAAATTACTCAAAAGATAAGCGCTTGGTGTTTTATGTCACTGTGGCATTTCCGCATAGGGGTTACCCTGTGTGGGGTGTTACATCCCCCCCTTGTGGACTAGGAAAATTTGCCGAACCATGTAAATCTTGGTGTTCATTATTTTTGTGCTGTGAGTTTTTATTTAATTTCACAACACGTTATCAGCACGAGACTCTAGCCAATTGAGGAAGCTATTCCATCTCCCTTAAAGGTACAAAGTTTTATTTTAATTATTTGATATTTGATTATATTATTATGTTACATGTATTTTTGTGACATGAACAAATATCAGAGAAAAAAAAATTGAATTTGTTGCTCTTGAAATTTTGAGCAAAGAATTACCTATGATAGAAAATTAATGCAGTGAAAGTGGTAAAATCACATATACCAACTGCAAATACTCCAGCACGAGTTGATGTTCCTGAAGAAAAACCTGGAAGTATAATAAGAAATGAATACGTGGTATGCTAGAAGCATGATAGACATATAGGTTCAAAGGACTCATCTCCCCTGAAGAGGAGAAATGAGCAATCACACTCTAAGAACACTCAAGATGAGGTTATGCAAAAATCCTCTATCTCTAAAACTCCAGAAGAAGTTATTGTCTTGAAAAAGACTTTGAAAGCCCTTGAAGAGGAAAAGGTACCTAACAATAAAGAGAGATGTGGAATAGAAAATAAATGGTCATCTATGACATATTTACATATGCAGAAACTACAAAAATATCAAAGGGTGATGATGATGATACAGAACCATATTATTTGGAACAATATATGACTACCAGAAGCTGGTTATTATTATTATTACAAAAGCTTCTCATGATTAATTGTACATGATATTGCAATATTTTACAGAAATTTATGAATACTATTGACAAGTGTAAATGACTCATTTTTTTAGGCATATGTTGAATTGTGTCTTTTGATTTAGTTGTTTATTATGACAATTTCCACACACACACATGTGTGTGTGTGTAAGATACCAAAAGTAAAATTGATCCAAAATTGGTATAAAGAAAATTATAAATCTGCTTTATTTACAATTACCTCCCAATTGAAATTATGTTGAGAGTAAATCATTAATTATGATTTGTTAAAGAAGACATTCTTAACATTTCATGCCTCGAATATGCTCCTGAAGTAAGCAATATTGAGAGTGCAGATTTTTATGATTTTTTAAAGAAGACGTTCTTAATATTTCATGCCTCGAATTTGCTTTTAAAGTAAGCAATATCGAAAGCGCAAATTCACCAAAATATTTTAAACTGATGAGCAAAATAGTGAGAAATCGCCAATCATATCCGTCTGATTTTAAATCAGCAAATGATATTTCATTTAACAGTCGTGGATATAGATGCGGGTCATAAGGGAGTGTTATGAATTCAATCCCACATCAACTGGAAGTGACTAAGGCTTGTGCCATATAAGTTGGTTGTCCCTTAAACCGATTGGCAATATCAATTGGGGAATGGGCCGGTGCGTTGTGTGGTTACCCCTTAGCCCTTCGATGTGCAGAAGCCTGAAGCCTACTCTTTCTTGGTAAAATTATTACCGTCACTTTGGTGATTATAATCATCCATATATGAAAATTTGGTGCTCTTGTAGAGACCATAGTTCTTACCACCAGAAGTGGATAACACATAAACAAAACCCATAAAGGGAAATTTTGGTGCTCCTGTAGAGACCATAGTATTAGTAATTTTATTGATCACAAATGAGCAAATGGATGTAACCCACTTTGATGTTTTAAATTGACCATTTAATTGATATTTTGAAGCTAAATAATATTTGGGTCACTATTCATGGTAATATTTGGCTATTCATGGTAATATTTGGATTACTGTTTATGGTACTATTTGCTTTAAATTATCTATTTTTATCCATATGATATCTATGTGAGATAATATGATGTTTTTTGGAGTTGTTATGAAATTGCTCCTGAAGTAGCACATGAATATAAAATTGCTCTTGAAGTAGCATATAGATGTATTTTCACTGCTTATAAATAAACATGTATTAATCCTGAAGATTAAATTACACATGAATATAAAATTGCTCTTGAAGTAGCATATGGATGTATTTTCACTGCTTATAAATAAGCATGTATTAATCCTGAAGATTAAATTACTCAAGCATAAATTACTTCAGAAGAGAATATTACTCTTAAAGAAAGAATTACCCTGGAACAGAAAAATTGCTCTTAAAGAAACAAATGAATTCCTGGAATAGAATTTATATATATATATATATATATATATGAGATCTTAATATTACTCTAGAATAGAGAAAAGTGCACATGAATTCCTAGCAAGGAATCAATAAATTCTACGAAAGTTAAATGAGACCGAAATAAAGATGCTAATAATACATTTGTATTTACGGTCACTCTCGATGAAATATGATAAGGATCCGGAACCACTAATTGTGGAAAATGTTGACATATAAATTATTGGCCAAATCAGAAAAATATTATACAGGCAGAATTGACTTCACTTGCAAAGCATGAAGTAAGTGGATTTGCAGTCCGAGCATCTGAGGACGCAAAGTCTGTAAAGTACAAATGGATATTTGTATGGAAATAAAATAAATATAATACCTGGGTGAGGATATATTATAATGATAATAATTCTGTCTCTTTGACAGAGAAGAATATACCAAGAAAGCCCAAGAAACCAATAATCTCAAGAAATTCGATAGACCTTCATAAAGGTTAAGAATATGGGATAAGGTTGAGGGATGAGATTTGATAATCTCATATCAGAAAGAGACTAGTAAGATTGAAATATCTTGTGGTGTATGATAACATATCTGAGATAATATATTAAGAGTTATGCTGAAATTATTGATGCGGATTATTATGAATATATCAGATGATATACAATTATGTGATTATGATTCCCGAAGAATCATTAGTGATATCTATGGAAATGATTTTGGTATGAATCATCAGTAATCTATTAAGATTACACATAACGCTAATTATGGTAGAAATACTTGAATTGCGAAACCATAATTATTACATAAAGTGTTATTTACCTGGTGCTTGATTTTTAGTATACATATCATACTCAGGTGTAGTGTTGTAGTAAATGATATTTACATCTGGTATATATATACAAATATTATGGGTATTTCCACAGCTTAAATCTTGAACTTTGAAACAAGTGTTTGAAGCTTGAAAGCTCCAAATCTTCTCGGACCTTTGAGACTTCATTCCCTATAGAATCTATAAAGAGGCTTCATGGATCTATAGTTACAAAGGAGAAATCAAGTTGATTATCTTTTGAGATTTTCGTTTTCTTCTAATGAGTTTTCTTATAATGAAAGGGCAGATAAAACGAGAATGCTTCTCAAATATCATCATAATAAAGATGAGAATAAACAAGATCATGATGAAAATAAGGAAAAGCAAGATTATCAGATTTCCTTACTTAAGAAACCATAGTTTCAGATCATCTTTCAAGGTGTTATCCTACACTTTAGGAGACCTTGTATAGCTTAATTAGCTATGACAGAAGAGACTGAGTACAAGGTAGAGTAAACCTCTTACAGACTGGCTTTTCGCGCCATACCTGCCTTGCTACGAGGTCCTGTGAATGCTGCTTTTAAATTTAGAGCCTGAAACAACAGCTATAAGAACTTGGAAGCCAGCGAAATATAATAAAAAGTGATATAGCTTCTCTTGCCAAATGTAACGTTGGAGATTAAAGCGAACACAAATCCCTTATGGGTGATGAGAAATAAAATCACTTCTAAGGGTAGTGATAGAAGAAAGTTTTTCTTCTAATGGAGTTAAAAGTAAATATTGCACATAAATTTTATGCATCGGTAGTATATGAAAAAGAATTTCATGAATCAACATGAGATGCTGCATTTTCAGGAATAAAGGATATAAGGATTAGGAGGGGTAGATGGATTACGAAGGTTAGCCTTGACCATGTGGTTAGGAAGGTTAGCCTTGAACATGTGGTTAGGAAGGTTAGCCTTGATATGGTGGTCATTTACCTAACCATCATATTTACAACACTCTGATCACTCTAAACAAAGGAGGTTATTCCTTGTTTACAATCAAGATTTAAATTTATAAAGAACATGCGCTTATAACCTCAATTCGTTGGAAAAGTGATTTGTGTACAGGTATCGATCCACGATGACTAAAGGTTGAGTTATGAGAAATTAAAGTGAGTTTGATTTTAGTTAAGGAAATAATCTTTGATTTGAGAAGTGGTTGTTTGAACTAAAGAATATAAAACTAATAATAAAAAGACCCGGGTTTCGAATCCACTTAACTCGCATCAATCACATTCATAAGTTTGATTAGGCTTCATGCATATCCTGGTAATAATGATCTAGACTACAAGAATAAATCATTAATAATAATCATGCATATATGAATGAAGCATGGATCATCCCTTTAAGGCATGGACTGTCAAACGAGAATGCATAATCCATCTAAGTAGGGCATGAACCATCTTATTTCACATACATATATTTGATAAGCACCATTCCACAACAAATATAATTGAAATCACAGAAAACAACTATGTTGTTGAATAAAATCGTTTAAAACCGAGTTGCATGGAAGCAACGTTCTCAAAGTTAAACAATCACCATTAATATACAATAAAACCCAAAAACAAACTTACAAATACAAAAGAATGGAGAGAAGCTTCATCTATACCCAAGAAAGAAACCTAGCCGCTCATGGTTGGGGTAGAATCACCGTAGTTCCTCAGTCCTTCCACTCTCAAGCCAAGAATCCCAAGAGAAAAGAGAGAGAAAGGAGAGAGAAGATAGAATAGATCTAGTTTAGGTCTAGCCACCCCAAACAAACCTAAAAAGAATGTATTTATAATGTACATATACCTCATTAAAACAAACTCTCCAAAAACTACTTAAAAAGCAAATAAAAATTGTGGGCACGCTTTGCAGATCATTACATATGCATGGCTTCTGTCTATCGATATAGGGGAGTAACTGTCTATCGATAAATACCCTCTATCGATAGATCATAGATAGAGTTTCTATCTATGAACCCACTTTGCACCTTTTTGCATCCTTTTTGCTTCCAAAAGCTTCCCAAAGCCATCCTAACACCCTTTTGATAATTTTTCCATCCAATTGACTCCGCTTTGAGCTTCATCCGAGAGCAAATGCATAGATACAACCTCGATCATGCTCAAAATGCCATTTTATGGAGAATTCCAGCAAAACACGACAAAATCATTAAGCTCTTGGTTTAAATCTAGTAAGCAACAAAGTTTAAGCATATTCCATCAAAATATAATAAAAAACACTCAAAAAGTGGCATTGATTGCAGAGCAATCACACTCCCCCTTAGATGACCATCGCATGATGGTAGCATACTTCTAGATGCTCCCCTTGTCATGACAGGTTTCAATTTGAATATACATTTGGTTGAAAAATTCAAACTGATTTGAAATAACTGTCAAGCAGGCAAATTACTGTTTACTTTTTGACAAAAGTGATATTTTCTGAAAACGTATTCAAATTAATTTGAAATGTCGGTAAGCAGGCAAATTAATTTTTGAAAAATAAGTGCGAAAACTGTTTACTTTTTGACAAATGCTATATTTTTCTGAAAAATATATCGTCAGATACTGTTGTTGGATTTCTTTATTCAAAAGTTGGATTTATTTGAGAAACAGTAAATTTCGATATCTGAGATCAATGCCTTTAAATACCCTTCAGAATTGTACACTATATCATTCGTTCATCAAAGATCTCTTGATATTTCTCAAATTCTTACAATGGCATCCTCATCTTCTATTAACATGGTTTCTGATTTAAATGAACCTTTGGATGCTTAACTTCACCAACCTTTCATCATTCCTCAAAATGAAAGGATACTCACGCAAAGGTATGATACAGAAACATTGTATGAGTCCCTCGTCCTCTGTACAAAAACTACAAGTTCTGTTCAAAATATAGCTCTGCACATAAGAGCTAGAACATCAAAATTGTGAGCCAGAACTGCAGAAGTTGAGAATCTACAACAGTTACTTAAGGAGACTCAAATAAAAAATAGTACACTAACACGGGATAAAATTTTGAATACACTACAAAAGGTGTCTGTGACTGCTGCTTCTTTTTCTAAAAATAATCTTGCTCTATGATGTACAAAAATTATATTTCATTTTGTACATGCAAAAATATTACTTGATTATGCAGATATTTGTTTACTTGAAATAAACACACTTGGATTCATATGCTAAAGAATTGAATCAAAGTATTACAAAGTTAAGAGCAGTATAATGATTAGATTAAAAAAGCACATGATAAAATTTTGAATACACTACATAAGGTGTCTGTGACTACTGCTTCTTCTTCTAAAAATAATCCTGCTCTATGACGTAAATAAATTATATTTCATTTTGCACATGCAAAAATATTATTTGATTATGCAGATATTTGTTTACTTGAACTAAACACAACTATATCTTGAAGATATGTAAAGCTATAATATGCAGGTATTTGTTATCTCTCTGATCCATATTACTCCAGATCATAAACAAGATATTTGTTTACCTGAAGTAAACACGGTTTTATCCTGAAGATATATAAAACAACAATTGCTACATCTTCAGTATAATGTGAAATGTATGATTGGCACACTTGAAGTGTTGTATACATATCTATGCAATATATTTGATAAATATGTGAAATGTTATCCATTCAAAACAGTTAAACAGTATTGTAAAAATCTTATACTACCAGTATCGCACAGATAAGGGGGAGTAAATTTATGAGGGGGAGTTAATAACTAAGAAAAATAACTACATACAGTGCTACAGATAAAGGGGATTGAACCAAACATATTTCACCAAAGTTCTTCTATGCATATGAACTCCAAAAGAGTCATGAGATTGAAGTTGTAATACCCCAACTTGACATCCGTACAGACCCTTCCGGATAGGTCGACACGTGTCAAGATAGAAGTACAAACTGCTCTGCTTATCCATATTTCCTCATGAGATACAAAGAATATATATTTAACAATATGAAATGACATGTACATACAGTATATCCCAAACACTTTACATAAAATAATAATACAAATCAAAATAATGCCAACAACACTGGCAAGTGGTCTATGCCACATACAGTGTCTAATCCCAAAAATTGAGGAATATATATATATATATATATATATATATAATTCATATCTCATAACCATGCATAAACCAATGCAGAAAACTACCATGAAGCTATCTAAACAATCCTCAAGCCGAGGATTATGCCAAGCCAAAATACACCTCAAGTTAACCTACAATCTACTGCATTAAAAAGCAGGAATGAGCTAATGATTGCTCAGTAGAAATAATAGAACTTTTACCACTTAACAATAATATCGGGATATATGGAATATGTAAATAACATAGTTTTCTCATAACTATTATAAAACAATAAATAAGTATGATTCAAACCTATGTCGACTTTCAATGAAAACAATAACCAATTCTATGTTCATCAAACCATTCCATTTCCAATTCCATTTGTTTACAATCCATATCCATCAATTCATCCCTTTGACTCACGAAAGTATCAGTAGCTGTCTTTCAGGTTAACAAACCCCTAGCGCAGCATTCTAAAATAATACATAACCACGACGGGTTCTTCCTCGAGGGTAAGCCACTTGCATGGGCTATTTCCTTCAGGTCCGCTCAAAGGCTCCACCCAGGACACTACGCCCTTATAATTCCTTCGGGTTCAACCCAGGACACTAAGCCCTTCTGAATACTGATTGAGCCAAAATATATACACTTCATGCATTTCATTACATAACAATATCACATTTGCCAACCGGGCATAAATCATTATGAAAAACATATAGATACAGTTATCAAAACTCCATTTCATAAAATGTGCATTATGCCAATATGAGTTCAGGAAATCAATTCATATGCCATATAAACAGTCCACAAGGCAAGTCAACTTTCCAAAATACATTCCTGCACCATTGCTTATAAATATCATTTATGTTTCCCAACTTTCAGTTTAATAAAAATCAAGGGCATAACTATTTAAAATATCTTTTAATCTTTCTCATTTATAAATCAGTTCATAAAATTGGGCATATGATTATAAAGCCAAATGTCTTAATTTGTATAAACAGTGTCAAAATATGCCCTTTTTAATATTTCCTTGAACTAATGAAATAAATAGCTCATTCCCATATTTATGAATAAGTATATTTAGTACCAAAATAGTTTACCCAGTAATGAAAAACCAGTTCTTGAAACCTTTCAACACCACGCCTTGGTTTTCATTTTATATACGTGCCACACAGTTTAACAGTTTACAAAACAGTAAATTCCATGCGTTCATTTCTCAATATAATAAACAATGAGGTTTAAAATGACATATAAGTCATATAATTTATAAAGCATTCGAAAATATCTCATCATTATTAATAGTACAAGGTTACGTATTCTTATCTCAAATTTCACAGTGTTTTCCAATCCATATGGCTTCACGAGCCTCCCAAATGCAATGCTCAATGCACTTGATGAAAATGGTCTTTTCAAAGACCTTCCAAATCTGAAAATAACAATTTATGTAAGGAAAATCAAAATGAAAGCACAAAGGATCTAAAAATCCCAAAAGCACAACAATCCGTACTTCTAAACCGTTCACTCATGAACCTACGGACCAAATACCCAAAAATGCCAAGCCAAAGGCCTTAAGGGAATCTCCAGTAGTGTAGCCAAAGCTATATTCAAAGCCAAAATTTCGCTTTTGAAGGAAAAAAACAGCTCCAATAGTATAACCAAACACGTTCGCCAAATTTGAAGCTGCTATAGTTGGGATCCATATTTGCCCAAATATGGATGCTCACTGTAGCTCAACCAATCTTGCTAACTCATAGCAACGTGGAGCAAAAGCCTCTATTGCCCTCATCAACCAACAAAATGGTCGGTGATCATTTTCCCTCACTTTCCCTCATTTTCCCAGCAATTTTCTCAACAAACAAACAACAACAGAAAATTTTATAAAAAAATCATGCATATTGTAAAACAGTTTCTATAATCAAACAAAGCCCTAATCTGAATGAAAAAAAAAATCAATAAGTTGAACCAGAACAGAAGGCAGAGAAGGAAAAAAATCTAAACGTTTTTTGCAAACTTACTTCTTTGCCTTCAGTGGTGTCGCCGCAGCAGAAATCAGAGCCCATCTCATTCGTCTTCGTTATGGGAAGCCCTTTAAATCTCACCTGACCTCCATCATCCATGAACTCTGCACACTCTTCCAACGGTTCATCGTGGATCGAAACCCAAATCGTCTCGCCGTGTCGCCGCTCCAATCATTAGCCCTTACTGATGGCAGAAAGGAGACACGAGAGAATAAGAGAAGAGAAAGAGATAGGGAGAGAGAAAGAGAGAGTGAGCGTGCATGGGTTTAATCTTTGTAGAAGAGAAAGAGATAGGGATAGAGAAAGCCTTTCGTGTGATATGTGGGTTTTTGATGTAACAAAGAGATATGGAGAGAGATAGGGTGTCCTGTTGTGAAGATATTTTTTTTATTTAGTCAGAAGACTAACTTTACCAACGTATATAAAAAATAAAATAGCAATTTATTAATTTAATATTAATAATTATTTTTTATTAATTTAATAATATCAATTTAATATTAAATTTAATTGATAAATTAAATTATTGGTGGTTGGAGAAAGAAAAATGAATGAAGGGTAGTTGGTGTAATTGATAAGAAAGAATGAGGGTAGAAGTGGAAAGTAGATGGTTGAGCCAAAATTTTATGGATGCACTACTAGAGCAACTCCCATCAAAGCCAAAGGCAAAAATCAGAAAAACACATTTTTCCTTCAAAATTTGACTTTTGAAGGAAACAAAATGGCTAGCCTATTGGAGATGCCCTAAGACTTCCAAAACATATTTCCAAGTATGTCAAGATGCTACACATCGAATTTCATGGTCAAATTCCAAGTGGTTTAAAAGATATACACCGGACAACAAATGAATACATCCCAAAAGGGCAATTATGATATTTTTAAAATAACTCTCTCTTCGCAAGGACTCTAACTCCAAGACCACAATATTTAGAAATTAGACTTCATAAGCTTTCCGTGCATATAAAGATCACCCAAAACGGAGTTCGGATGAGAAAGTTATGATCATTTGAAGTTGACACATAAAATACCCACATATGCATGGGAATAGTGTCCAAAACGCCCTAAATTTCACTAACACCTACTAAATCATCAAATCTTAATCCCAAACTTTAAATCAACATAAACAAACCTTAAGAACAATAACTACACCAAAAATACTCAACTTCAATAATAAAAACCAAGCTTAAACATAAGAGAGACTTACTTTAAAAATGAAATGGATAAACTATAGCGAAAAGCCGGCGAGAAATCCGGTGATTGAACCACCCCTCACAGATGTTCTCACTCGGCTCTCTAACTCTCTCTCTCTCTCTCAAGCCCCCTTCCATTGTCCTCTTTATCTTGCTAACTTCTCCAATTAATGCTCCATGCCCCACTCTCTATAATCTTGCCAACTTGTAATGGATGGGTTCTAGAAGGGGCGAATGGCTAGAATCATGGAGGCTTTACCTTGAAAAGATCTAGAACTTTCCGGAATTCTCTACATGGTTCTACACTACGCTAGGCTAGGGAACACTAGATCAGCCTAGAGGGTTCTAGAACTCTCTTGTACATACTTGTATATTCTTGTATCTAGAATGTTCCACTCAAGGAGGTGGAGTAGGAACCTAGATCCTTCCATTTGAGGAGGTGGTTGTATGTATCTAGATAATTCTTTAGGTGCCTATAAATAGGAGGGGCCCCATTTGGCCAAGGCACCAAGCAACTCACTTTTATACTCTCTTGTTGTAATACAAAGCTTAGTTCATTCACTCAAACTCTCACTTGCTCTCTTTGCTAGCTTGTGTGCTTGCACACTTGGTGGGTTTTAGGCTTGCTTAAGCGTTCACAAGGTAGTGTGAAGCTTAGGCGCCGCACGGTTGGCTTAGTGAAAGACTAAGGCCGTGACAAACTGCTCCAAATATTCTAGCATGAACATCCAAAAACAGTGGTCCCCTTGTCCCTCTATCTACATAGATTAATATAGCAAGTTGGCTACTCTCCTTTCACACACGTCTCTATACATCCTCCCCAATAATACCAGTTGGCCCCCTTTATATTTTATAATGCAAACTTATGATATTATAAAAGAGCCAATAATGCACATAATATTATAATGCACATGAATTAATAGCTAGGGCCGGAGGACTCCTCACACCCACTATTATCTTGTCTCCAAATAAAGCCAACCGACACCCCCTCAATTTCCATCTTCCAATTTATTTATTTATTTATTTTTCTATTCTTTTTCAACCACCTCACTTATCTTCTGCAACAAAGTTGCAACCATTCAGCCATTATTGTAATATGAATTTGGTTCATATTTTGATACCATTGAGCTGTCCCATTCCCTTAAAAAAATTGTTAGGTAATTGTGGGGTCTCGCAATTAATTGATCATCCAAAATAACCCAACTATTAATATATATATATATATATATATATATATATATATATATATATATATA
>JAESVK010001325.1:1045568-1136410 GCA_017140935.1 Hamamelis virginiana | reverse complement strand
ATATATACATATATATATACCACTCCATTCACACATATATACCATTCACACATAAGTGTTTTAGCATAGCTAATTCTAAAGCCTTTAAGATTGTCCAAACTGATGCCTCAGGTATAAGGTTTGGGGGAATTCTTTTACAAAAAGAAGATGACAAAGAGAAAATTGTCCGGTACCATTAAGGTACTTGGAATCCAGCACAGCAAAATTATTCAACTATCAAACAAGAAATGTTGTCAATTGTTTTATGCATTACAAAATTTCCTAGTGATATTTTAAATCAAAATTTTTTAGTCCGCGTTGATTGCCAAGCGGCTAAATCTGTTTTACAAAAATATGTAAAACCTTAGCATCAAAACATATTTTTGCCAAATGGGCTGCACAAAGTGCAATGGTATCCCTCCCTGATACCATTCGGCGATCTTCATGAATCTGGATTTGCCAAAATCCTGATTTCATGTCAAATTTTGAGAATATTTTAGTATTTGAAAGTCTTTGTATTAAATCTTGTTTGTATGGCAATGGGTACCTAATCCATTGCAACACATCATTGAGGGGCTTGTAATTTATTACAAGTCTTGGTACACCTCGTTCTAATTCAGAAGCCTTTTGAACATAGAAAGCTGCACATCTCTAAGGAGACTTGCTTGGCCTAATGAGTTTGTTCTTGAGGAGGTCTTTAATTTCCTCAATACAATGTTTCAAGAGTTCTTCTTTCATTTGAATTGGTCTGGCCTTGTTTGGTATATTAGTTTCTTGGAAATCCTTGATATAAGGAAGTTTTACAATATGTTTGTTTCTTTCCCAGAAAGCATTGGGGTGATGAGAACAAACTTCTGATTCCAATTTTTTCTGAAAAGAAATAATCTCTTGTTGAATGATCCTGTGATTCAATTGCTTATCAATTTTTCTATGGGCAATTTCCTTTTTTTAAGAAAAACAGTTGATTAGTCTTTCTTTCAATTACATTTAGTTCATGAAAGATTGATAGAGTTTTCAAAAGATTTAAATCTTTTAATTGTGGAGGGCTAATAAATTGAAGAACAATTTGTTTTTTCATAAAATTAGCCTGTATTCCATTGCTATCAACCTGGAATGGTTGAATCAAGTTTAAAAATGGAGTTCCTAAGATTACATTTTGTCTAATGTCTTTGACAATGATAAAAGGTGTCTTAAGGCAAACTCCTCCATTGCACACATGTGCATTGGTAAGTTTATAATTAATTTGGAGTTTATTACCATTAGCCGTGCTTAATCTCTCTTTTGTAGTCTCAAAATATTTAATAGGAACAAGTCCTTCTTGAATACAATTGAGATCTACACCAGAGTCGATTAAGGCTATGGTATCAATTTCATATTCTTTGTTAATCATGATAGTTAATCTAACATGCCATTTTTGGTAATTTATTCTATTTATTAAATTGAGGAAATGATCATCTTTCTCAATTTCTTCATGATCAGATTGATCTGAATCATTATCTTTTTCTGTTGATGCTGAGGCTTTACTTGTTGAAGATGAGGCCTTATCATGTTGTTGTTTGAGAGAGTGTTTAGTGATTTTGATCTTTAAATCACTAATATCTTTCTCACTATTATTTTTTAATTCTTTTAGCTCTTTTCTTATTTGAATAACTTCTTGTTTTAGATCACTTATAGTAACATTCTTATCATCTTTTTTAGGTTCAAACCTATCAAAGATTTCCTTAAGATTATAAGAAGTGTTACTAGGTTTAGGTTGTTTTTGTTCTAAATCTTTTCTTAATCTAATTAAATATTCTTTACGTTTTTCAGGGTCTTTTATCTCATCAATTAGATCAATAAGAATGTCCGGTTCTTTTGTGATAACATTAATACATTTACAATTTTCTTTAATATCTTCTTCAGATTCCTCAGAATTATTTTCTTCGTTGTCTGAAGAACATATCTAATCAACTTGGAGTCCTTCTTCTTCTATATCAGATTCTTCTGAATATAGTAGAAGACTCATAAGTTGTTTCTTAAATTTTTCTGGGATGTCAAGTTCATTGATTTTTTGTTTCATAGGACACTGTTTTGAATAGTGACAAGCACCGGGAGACTTTTTTGGAGAGTTATTAGTTTTATTGTTTGTTTTATTGGATGATGGTTGAAGTCATTTATCCATAAAGTTTTGTCCTAATTTTTTCTGATTATTTATAGAATTATTTCTTGTTGGTCTTCTGTAAAAATTAGAAGTTGTTTTATTAGTATTACTAGTATTACTACTTCTTTTTCTGGCTCGTTTTTCCTTTTATTTGCTCTTGTTGAAGGAGAAAGAGATAAAGATGAGAAGCCAAATTGTTCACAGAAAGAACCAAGTTATTTTTTTAATTCCTTCAATATTCTCCTTTTTCATTTGCTGTTTAAGCTTATAGTCAGTGCAAAGAGCAATGTCTTCAGCTTGTATTGTGCTGACTATGTTTCCATATGTTAAATTATCATATGGAATAGTCCCATTATTTTGATCTTTAAGTTTTGTTCTAAACTTTTCTACAAATAGGTTTGGAAGACCTGCTATAAACTTTTCTTTCCAGAATGGTTGATTACAATCATTTCTCATCATTACTTTGGTAAAAAATATATCTTTATACCATCTGAAATCTTGAAGTTTTGGACATTTTAAGTTTGCTAAAATGTCTTCAGTTTTATCTTTTATTTTAGATGGTTCTCCAATAAAGTGTTTAGTTATGGCGAAGATTAAAGTTGCAACTACATCCTGTATATCTTCTCCATCTTCAGACTTGATTGGAACACCAAGTGGATTAGTTTTAATAGCGTTTAAAATCGAATTTCGTTCTTCTTGTTTAAGATAGTTGTCCCACCAACCCTTCAATTGACCAGTGAAACCAGCAACAAGTGCTTGGGCAATTGCATGATCGGAGGTATCAGGAGACTTGGTTTTGTACACAGTACAAACCATTGTCATTTCCTAGAGAGTATTAATTATGTGGTATTCTGTCATACTATCTATGTTCCATTCATAGATAGTTCCTCCTTGATATGAAGCTTGAGGGAAAGATCCTCTTTTTTCAAGGGCCCTATCAGGAAAGGAAATTCTTGGATAAAAGTTTCTTAAAGGTTGAGCATGATGAATTTTGTTAACTTCCATCTGATTATCAGATTCTTGATTTTTGAATCCTTCTAAGATTTCATCTATCTCATATTCGGATATCATTAGTTTTATTTAAGACTGCTATAGTCTTATGCCTAGAAGATTCAGGTGTTTCAGAAACATCTGGAACTTCTGGGATATGTTGTAAAATACCTTCAATATTTTTAAGTTTGTTATCAATTATCTTGTAAATATCTCTTGATAATTCCTTATTATGCTTTTTAGGAATTTCATGAGGTTTGAACAGAGGAGTCTGATCTGCCTTTTAAGGAAGGTGAACTTCTTTCTGAACTAGGTTTTCAACTCGGGTAAGTTGTTCACCTATAGTTACAAGATACTGATTTGTAAAATTGTTTTGTTCAATAACTCTTGTTATATCTTTGTTTTCAGCAGTTTTCTTGTAAGGAGAAGCTGTAACAGTATTTCCCCTTATAGGAATCTCAAATTGTTCCAAGGGCGGATGAACCGATTCCTTAAAAGTATTTGGAGAAACCTGCCAAGTTTTAGTATTTTTATTAAGACATTTAATTCATGGTCACTCTTATAAATTTCAAACCATTTAAAGAAACAAATATGAAATTTATGAATGTTCATGAAGTTATAATAAAGATCTTGAATAAGTTTTCTTTCGTCTTTGTTATATGTTTTAAAGAAATTTGTCCTAAGACTTTTATTATTTTTACTATAAAAATCTTCTCTTAAAAGTTCTTTATTAATTTCAAATTCTTTTTCTATAACTAAAAGTTGTGGATCATTGACTTGAGAGTATGTAGGAGACATACTTTCATCATCTTCAGGTTTTCATGTTCTTGTTTTGAAGGAGTTGTAGTATAATAAGGTTGAGGAATATTTGAATTTCGGACTCCAGCCAGATCTGGAATTCTTTGTTCAAATATTCTAGTTGGTATAGAAGAACAAGATGACCTTGCTTCTTCTAAAGGTACTTTAGTTTCTTGAGGAAGCCTGAATGAGTTTCTAGGTAAGAAACTTATTCCAACACTTCCATCACTATATTCTACCATTCTTCTTATCTTAGAAGTTGTCGTTTCTGGTTGTTTGGGTGGAGGAAGTACTTTGGGAAGTCTCCATTCCTGAGGAAATGTGAGTTCATTCCAAAGTATCTTATTAGGTGTAATCACCTCTCCAAGTTTTGCAGCATTTGTTTGAATTAAGAGAGTTTCTCCCTTTGTGGAAAAGTTTTTGGCTCTAGGATCTAAAAAAGTTGTAAAAACTTTATATCGAATCCTGGAGAGTATGATGATAAGAAGGGATCCTCTTTTAACTTCAGTGTTATGAACTTGTATATTTAATGTGAGAACATCTAAGATATTCTCATCATTAAGACTTATACAATAGTTTGGAAAACATTTAAAATAGATTGGTCCATCATGTAGACCAGCCTGAATTCCTCCTAACTTGGACTTTTCAAAGTTCAGCAACCTGCATTCTCTTAATGCCATAATTATTAACATATCAAGACCTTCCCTGAGCAAGGGTTTTGCTGCTATTTGAACTAATCCTATGTGTAGGAATTTAAAGTTTTCTTCTCGATATCGAGCTATGGACTCTTTATCGAAAAGTTTGATTGTTTCGAACTCATTTTTGAGCTCGACAGTTCTTTCTTCTGTTTTGATATTTAAATCAGCAAAGTACTCGAAGATATCTCGGTGATAAATATCTTTTGCAGGAACTTTTGGAATTTTCCAGTTATCAAAGTTTACATTATCATTATTAAAATTTGTTTCTTGTTTATTCACTGTTTCTTTTTCTTTCCCCTTTCGGGAGGACGATGATGCCCTAGACAGAGTTCATGAAAGGAAACTCATATTTTCTAGTTCCTTAGGTTTGCCTCACTCGGCGATCTAACCTAAGTCCTAAGGTCTGCCTCACTGCCCTAACGCCTGTCCGTTGGCTAAGCGGGACTTACAGTCGGCGATCTGACTCTAAGCCAGTCAACACATGCTTCCACTCTCTCCCCGGGTTACATGTCAAATATGTTTGCCAAAATCCCTGATACCATTCGTAAAAATATGTATGTATGTACACACACACACACACACACACACACACAACAATGATCCAATAAGGACTGGACCGGTCCTCATGATAAAGTCCCACGATTTTCACCGTTCAAGCCAATCAAGAGAGATAAGGGTGGTTTAAAAAAAAAATCAGAAAAAGCTGCTAAAGGACCAACACTCTGCCTAATGAAAAAAAAAAGGTTTCCTCCTTTTTCTTTTCTCTCTCCCCCACATTATTTCTCTCTCTCTCTAACCCAAAATCAAACCCAATCAGACGAAGTGAAGCCCCCCTCACCAGCCCCCCCCATCGGCGAAGACCTCCATTTCTAGCGAAGACATCCATTTCCGACATCTCCATCACCGGCTTCCCCCTCACCGAACATTCCCCTCTTTCTCTCCCCTAATCTCTCTTCGACGACCTCCATCTCCGGTGACACTGAAGCAAACTCCAGCGACGGCGGTGAGTTGAGTTTTTTTTCCCCCACTCTCTCTTTCTATCTCTCACTCACTCACTCTTTCTATCTCATTTTGATGGACTGGTATAAGACAGGGAGATCCTACATCTTCCTTACCTTTTCAATCTGTTGTGTATTTGTTCTGAAAGTGTTTCTAGACATTTTACTTTATGGTGAATTTGAGGAAACTTGACATTGGTATTAATACCTTTAAATATGGTATTCAGTTTTCTCATTTGATGTTTGTTGATGATAGTATTATTTTTACTAAGTTTACTCATCAAGCAATGAGTGAAGTAACAGATCATCTCATGTTATAATTTGATGCACTAGGACAAAATGTAAATCTTCATAAATCCATCTTGACCTTTCCTGATAACGTCTCCGCAGAGAGAACATGGAATTAAGTAGAATTTTAGAAATTCCTAATCCTAATAATTTTGGAAATATCTCAATATTCTTACTGTTGTGCCTTATGTTAATAAGGATACTTTTCATTTCATGATTTTGTTTTGTATAATAAAGGTGAAATTAGTAATTGGAAAACAAATATTTTCTTCAGAACAAGTAAAGTTATGTTAGTTAAGGCTAACTTATCAAATGTTCCTTTGCATTTTGATAGTTGTTTTAAAATTCTTGACCAAACTGTTTAAGAATTGGATTGTATTATCGTAAAACTTTCTTTGGGAAGGTCAGTTTAGGATTAAAGCTCTGGGAAAGATGTGTGCAACTCCTTAAGAGTGCAGGAGGTTTGGGTATTAGAGAATTTAAACATTTTAATACTGTTGTTTTGGCCAAATTAGGTTGGAAAATACTTACAGATCAAAGTAATATTTGGTTAAGGCAGTATTTGAGGAATAAGTCTCTTTTTCTATTTAGGCAAAGTCTAATCCTATGGACTTATTTGTTGGATAGTTGGAGATGGTAAGCATATATTTTTTGGACTTATTTGGACTTATTTGAGGAATAATTCTTTTTTTTTCCCCCTAACATGGACATTATTTATAAAGGTCTTTGTTGGATAGTTGGAGATGGTAAGCATATATTTTTTTTTCTAGGACTTATAATTAGGCAAACTAGTTCTCCTTTATATGGGACTATTCCATAAAAAACCAGTGAACTGATAATGATTGAAATTTAAGGGTAAGCAATTTTGTTAATAAGGGTAAATGGAAAATTGAGGAGTTAAATGGTCCTACTTAATGATAATTTGCTTCATATTATTAGAGCTATACCTATTTTTCCGAATCCTGTGCACAACTGTTTTGGCTGGGAGACCTTCTAGTAATAGTAACTTTACAGTTAAATTGGCTATGTGGTCCTACTTTAACTTTACAGTTCAAGTTTTTTTTTTTTTTTTTAATACCTTTTTTGACTTTTTATTAGAGGAAGACTTTCAACGAGGATTTTACTAAAAATAAATATATTAATTTTCCTATTGAGTATCCTTTTTGTCAATCTAAATAATTTTTTTTTTTTTGGTTGGCATTTATTTACTAAATGTTTTTTAGATGAGGTGAAGGACAATTGTCCTACTCCTTTGCATGTGACTGGAACGGAGGTTCAGTCGACTAGGACACAAGTTAGTCGAATAAGTCATAGTGTTTAGTCGACTGGCTTAAGGCTTCTCAAAAATATGGCTTCTGTTTGACATTTAGTCGACTATTATACATAGTTTAGTCGACTAGAAATGTTTTAATGCCAATATTTCGAGTTTCTTAAGTCAAAACCAACTTATAACATATGAACAAGTTAACTAAGTGTTTTAGAACATTTTTGGACAAGTTTAAAACATTTTCCAAGTATGAATGCCAATGCAACATGAGTTCAAAATGATTTTCTCTTGAGCTATGAAATGTTAAATAATTAAGATGCCTTACAAAATGTTCCTAACACATGGAGAACAACTTGGCTTCAAAAAAATCTTCATAAGCTTTGTCTTCTAGTTGATCTTCAAGGTTTGAGCTTCATGAGCTTTGAATGAATATTTGCGCATTGAATTGCTTAAGATATGTTGGTGAGCTCCAACAAGATATAACTTCAAATCTATGGAGACACAACACTTAACCATTTGTTAGAAATAAAGTATGATTTAGTTATCATCAAAATGCGAGTATACGCATCGCAACTGTTACGTTCTGAATGGAAGATAATCCCCATCGTCCAACAGCATCTTTTTTTTTCGAACGAAATAAGGATCAAATGCTTCAATATAGGATAAAATGTGAAGAAATAACTCTTTACGCATTCAGTATAGTCGACGAAAGTATTGAGGTGGGTAAGTACAATCGACGGCAAAGTAATCTCTCCATATCTGTTGATAACTTCCCTCTCGATCGCTTGTAATAGGACGTCTCCTATTGGACGGCTACGACAATATTGTTAGCATTTGAGGCGAAGCTAGCAAATTTGTAATATTTTGCATTTGTTTTCGATAACGTTGAGAAATTGTGTTCTGATCACCATCAAATGAGCTCTCATAGGATGAAGAATTTAAAGAACTCGAATAATTTGAAGGAGAAAATTGCGATGAAGAAACCATTAGAACTGTTACAAATTGATGTTAAAATTCTAGTAGATAGTGAAAATGATGAGTTACAAGAAGAAAAAATGACATGTTTATATAAGATTGAAATATAGCTGTTGGAGGTGGGTGAGAATATAGCCGTTGGAAGTAGGTAGAAATTGATCAAATAAAATTTAAATTAGAATTAATAATTGTTGTGTCAAAAAAATTAAATAATTTTTTAATGGTTTTAATTTAAATACTATTAGCTAGACTTTAGTCAATAAAACTTATTTAAGTAAATTAAAAATGTAATTAAATCAAAATTAAATGAGTTGAAAGTTATTTAAAATCTAATTTAAACAATCTATTGAATTGTAATTTTATAAATAAATTATTTTTTATTTATTTGAATATTAAAGTTATTAGTGAGCCAATAAATTAAAATATAAAAATTAAATATTTTAATTTGAAAACTAATTAAATGAATATTAAATATTAATTTAGTAAATTTAAAAAAAAATTTAAATTCAAAATGAATTATTGATTATTAATTATAATTGAAATAACTCAATTTTATTTATGCCATGTCGTCACTTGTAGTGTTACTATAAAGTGTGCATTGTAGCATACATGGTTTTAAATTAAAGTGTGAAAGTTAAAGGGTGAAAAGGTGGACACATGTCACTTAAACAACGGAGTTAATGTGACTCAAGGGTGGCATTTAAAGTGTGAGCATTGGAGACGCTCTAAAGTAAATTGATGGACTTTTTAAGAAATTGTTCAAATGTAAATTGATGGGCTTTCGAAATGATGGAACTCATGAAAAATTCACAGATGGAAGATAAAACACTAATTTTTATTTTTATCTTTTTCCGGTTGCAAAAATTTCATATTAAAATCTTAAATTATACCCTACTTTTGATCTTGTAACTCAAATTTATCCCATAAAATTTAAAAATGTACTATAAAAAAAATTATATGGTTGCCACGTTATTTTTTTTTTTTAAAATTTTTATATAAGATTTTGGTACATTTGTAATTTTTTTTTTTTTTTTTGGTTCAACAGTCAGGTGTTCAGGTCAGTTTGTGCGCACCTCGATTAAATCTCTTTTCGGCAATTTTAAGAGCGCACTCTCCTCTGATACATTCAGGAATTAATTATTGGAGTACTCTCCCGAAGGAAGCAAACTCAAATTAATAAGATAGAAAAGCTCTTCTCCTACCGGTACACTAACTCCTTGGGTATGTACGGAGTAGTATTTTACTATTTTTCTCCTCCTACGAAAATGAAAACTGGAACGAACTAGTAGAGGTATTAGGTAATAAACCAGAGAGTTTTTTTTCTATACCGACCTTTTAAAAAAATATATATACCATACTGACCTTCTTTAAAAAATATATACCACAATAACCCTTTGACCGGTCAGAAGGTATAAACCGCTGTTTGAAACAGCGGTTCTTTGAAAATACAAAAACCGCTGTTTGAAATAGCGGTTCATCAGTAAATTTTGAAAATTTTTAAAATATTAAAATATTAAAACGAGAAGTGAAGAAAGTGCTGAAGTTACGGAAGAAAGTGTAGTGGTTATTGAGGGAGACAGAGAAGAAGGTGTTAGAAAGTGGGAGGCGGGAGTAGGAATAAGGTGTGAGTGCGTGACAAAACCCTCAAAGAAACAGGAAAAGCTCTTTGCCTCTTTGGCTTTGACTGGTTCAAAATTCAAAGCATCTCTCTGGTTAAGTTTTTAAATGGAAAGAGAAAGAGGGGGGGGGGGGGGGCAGGTAGCTGCAGCAGTAGCTGAAATCCTTACTGTATACAGGTACATGAATAGTCATAAGGTATATTAGGGTCACATGACATGCTGTCTTCCATTCGCTCACAAGCCTAAACAGCACAAAAGAATGCTCTAAATCTGATCTCTCACCGTTCAGATTGTAAAACACTGAATTGTGAACCCGTCTACCAAATTCTAGTTTAATCGGACCATGAACGACTGTCGAACGGAGCGCCTGAAGAAATCTGGACTATTGTCGTTCTCCCTTTCACGTGGAATAACTCTCCTCTTTTTAATTTCCTCTTCACTTCCTGCACCTTCACACACGCCCCTTTATATATAAATTAAAGGTGCTTCATACTTAAGCAAAAGTCGGTTATATATATTATAATAAATATAATATAATCTAGGGAAGCTGCAAAGGCGGTTAAGGGCAAGTCGGTTACATATAATATATATGTAAACTGCATTAGTACACTTTCCAAGAAACGGAATCACAAAAGTCAAAAAATCCATTTAAGAAAACAGCGGTTTATACCTTTTGACCAGTAAGAAGGTCAGTGTAGTATATGTTTTTTTAAAGAAGGTCAGTATGGAAAAAAACTCTAAACCAGAGGTTCAAAATTTTGAAAAGCTTGGAACGGGAAGAGGGATACCATAGAGAAAATTCAAAATTGGAGGGAAAATGGAGTTGCTTAAACTGTCTAAATTCAAGCTTCAGCTTCGAGCCCTAATCTCTGAAGTTCGGGAACTCAGAGTAACATTCTTCTCCATCACTCTCTCTCTCTCTCTCTCTCTCTCTATATATATATATATATATATATATCTTATTGTTATTTCTCTTAATATTTCAGGAAAGGGAACACTCAGCTACCGAACAACTCCATCTTCTAATCCAGGTTTTGGTTTCATTCACTCCACATTTTAACCACACTTTCAGTTTTATTTTCTCCTTTCCCGGAAAATGTAATTCATATGTATATATTTTTCTTTGGTTCGCTTTTCCTGGAATATTGTTGCTGATGTTTGGATTCAGAAGCAAAAGCAAAGTGAGGAGGAATTTGTTAGAAAATTACAAAAATTGCAGGCAGAGTTAGCTTCTTCCAATGAACTAAGGCAAAAGCTCGAAAGGAAGGTTTGTGAATTTCCGTTCATTGTAAATTTTGCCTATCTGAATGACTGAATGTTTGTGGAAATTCTTGTTAGAGATCACATGAATGTATTCACTTGGTATTGATTTAACCTGGCTGTTGCAGGTGAATTACCTTCAGAATGACAATTCTTTGCTTGAAAACAAGCAAAAAGAATTAAAGGGAACGATAAATAGCCTACTTGGGTCGAGGGAAATTTTTATAAATGCGTATGAGGTTTGAATTTATTACTTCCTTTCTTAAATCTTAATTATATATGACAGTTTTTATTTTTATTTTAAGTTGATAATCCTTTTGTTTTGGAGGAACTGAAAATCAGTACTTGAGTAAAAGAGTGGCACAGGCAATTTGAAATTTAAACCAATTAAGGTTGTTCACAATAATAAGTACATTTGAAGATATATATCATGGTTCATAGTGGATTAATTCCTTTAGCCGAGCCTGGTATAAGAAATTATATCTTAAGAAGAAATCTGTATTCCAACTATCGAGTTTAAATCAGCTTAAACATGTCAGTCCACCAATGGCATGCTGAATATATGGTGTGCTCTGAGGTTATGGAGATTGTATTGGTTCTCCAATGCCAAAAATTGGTTTGACCAATTGGTGGTAACTGCCCATTAATTTTTCTTGAGCAATTCCATGTGGGTTGGACAATTCGTCTAAGAATTGGTTTTGATTGGGACAATTTGATGGGTGTCCATGTGTTTTTGGTTGCCAACCCGGGGCTCAATAAACGTGATTTTTCTGTCTTAAGTCTTAACTACCGGTGGATTAATAAACCAGGGAAACTATGCAGATTTAGGAAGCAGTAGACAAAGAAAAGGCTGCATAATGATGGTAAATTGTGTCGTGTTATTGTTTCAATTGTCCTATTACAAGTGTTTCCTTCATATGTCAAGAGCTGAATTCACATGTTGGTTCTTTCTTAAAGTATTACAATGCAGACAAAAGAAAAGGCTGCATGATGATGGTAAATTGTGTCGTATTATTGTTTCAATTGTCTTTTTACAATTATTACCTTCATATGTCAAGAGCTGAATTCACTTGTTGGTTCTCTCTTAAAGTATTACAATGCAATGTACAAAAGTATTAAAATCTCATAGTTTACTCTATTGGTTGCTAGCTTTATATTTGGCTTGGAAAGGAATAAGTTTTTGGTTCAATGCTGTGCCATCTGAAAGCTAGACATGCTGCAATCTGTTTACATTGTGCTTCTCTTGAGGCTTCTTATGTCATGCCAGTTACTTTTTACTTTCCAATAACAAGCTTCCGCAGTGCTTCAGCTAATTATGTAGAAATAAACCATAATACTAGTGTTGAATCCTATTGTGATGGCTTTATCATATCAAAAAGTGTGTTCAAGTGATATGTTTTCATTTATGTCATGTTGATGTCCAGGACTCTACCTGTGAAATGAAACGTTCTATTGAAGCCAAAGATAGAAAGCTCAAAGTCCTTTCTGAGAAGATAAACACTCATTTATTATTATTTGACTCAATAGAAAAGGAGGCTTTCTCTATTACACAAGTTGTGGACAATGTGCAACATCTTGTGAACGACAAAGAGGAAGTAGGCATGTAGCAATCTGAACTGTTACTTTTTCCAGGTTCATGCTGATTTATGGACTTGCAGCATAGGTCATTCATATATCTGTGGAAATTGCAGTATTGGTTCCCTTCTTAACTTTGCTTTCTGCATTCAGTGGCTGGATTAAAGAGCAAGATTGATAAGGTTTCTGCATTTGAAAAAGTATTTGTTGGTAATTCCAAATTCTTATTTGCATGTTTTTGTTTGGTCTTTGGTCCAGATTGGATAATAATGTACCATATCATTCTCCTAATGCTATTGAATCCATAATTCATCAAGTATTTGGACTTTGCAATAATTCTTGTGGATCATCTTTATGGCCAAAATGAAAATATGATGTTATCAACTCTAGAATCATTCCAAGTTCAAACAAATAGTTGTTTGTGTAACGCTTAATCTATATAAATTTGTTGTGATTTATTGACACTAGACTAGTACTGATTGCTCTCTTCCTTGCAGAAAAGATAAGTGACCTGGAAAGTAAATTGAGAAATGATAGTAATGAGCTCCAAAGGAAGGATAAAGTCATTTCAGAGCTCGAAGCACAACTTGAGGCTGCAAAAAGTACTAGCAACTTCCAATCACACATTGACGAGATATCCATACAAGTGCTAATGGGGATCTGTATACATTACTGATTTCAAGGAATCAAACTTACAGTTTCAGCTAAGGATATTTCTTATTAGCATTTTGCCTTAACCAGTGTCACCTTCAGAAAACTCTATCAGCGAAGGAAGTGATCATGCAGAATCTAATTTCTGAGAAAAAGGTCTGCATTTAAGATTAAGGGTTCTTTATTTGACTCCTCCCTGTCGATAGTTATTGGTTTCTAAACTTCTTTTGATATGGTCAATGACCAGGCATTGCATTTTGAAGTGGGGAGTTTAGGATTTATCTTATGGAAGATTCAGGACACTATTACAAATATGAATGAAGAGGTCAGAGAAGGGGTTTGATTTTTATTTTCATTAAAGTAGTCTCTAAATTAAAAGCTGTTATGCATACATCCTTGAGAAACTTTCCAAAATAATAATGAGCCCTATAAATTGTTGAGAAACTCAATATCTATGGCTTCCACAGGGTGGATTTAAAAACCACTATCTTTTGGATAGTTATTTTGGAGGATGTGAGGGGAGGAGGGATCCGGAACGATGGTTACTCGTAGGATTCTTAATAAAATTCATATTAAACATCCTACTTTGACCATGTATATACTTTTTAGGCTGTAGAATTACATTTTTTCTAGCAAACCTAGTGAAGACCACTGTTGTGATCATTCAAATCTGGTAAATATACTGTATATATGTGGTCATTGGGGTGACCTCTTATATCTTTTTATTCTACTTTGTTATGTCTCTTGCAGCTTGTTCTTATCTTGATGGGTCACTAATGGAAGTACCTTATATTTTCTGGAACTTTATTGTAATTTGTTCAGCTCCTATTTGTTTCTCATTTGCTTCTCAGAGCCTAATATTTTTTATTCCCATGTCAGGATAAAAGGATATTCTCCTCAGTACAGAGAAGCCAAGAAGAATGTGCAATGGTTAGAACAGAGGAAACTAATAGGTAGAATGAATATACTTATTATTAGCTTCCATGTTTCCCACTTTAAACTTACCATTAATTTTGACTGAAGATAAAGTTTCAGTTAAATTATGGTAAGAAGCCATCTTTTTGACTGAACATAGTGCATATTCTCTATGGTTGACTTTAACAATTCATTTTTCATTTTTGCTTTTTTTGGTTGGTCTGAGTTAGTCATGCTGCCCTGAAATATGTTAACTAGGTGATTATGATCAGGTCAAATTGGCTTAGCTAATCTCCTAAATGAGGCACAGCCTTCAATGTGCAGCATGCAAATGGCCCCTCAATTAGACCACATTCCAGTAGACAACCTTTTCGGCATCTTTGTATACCTCCTTGCGTGTTTGTGCTTCATTTCAGTTCCCAAACTTCCCCTCAAGAAATGGTTTATTATAAACTGTAATGGCGAATAGTGTCTGTTGGAGATCCCAGACAAATAGGATAAGGCATCATAAATTCTTCTTATTCTTTGTTTTGGTAATTATTCTTAATCCTATTTGCTTACTGGCATGCCAGGATTGAAGATGAAGTGCAACAAAATAGAGAAGATTCTCCATATAAGGCTTCTGGGAGAGGCACTGTAGAAAACAAAGGTTTACTCTGCCTTTACCGTATAGCTTTTCCTGTTGAGCCTAGACATAAAGGACTGCATACCGATAAATTTAATGCCTGGCCGTTTTAATGAGTTTACATAAATTCATGCTGTTTATTCTATTATAAATCTGTCAATATATAAGAAGTTTGCATTCCAAAGAATTCTTAAACCTTGACATCTAGTATGTGGAAAAGACATCCTACAGTCGCTGATTCCACAGTAGAAGAGCGAACACCGGATTAGTGATGAGAACATTGAATGAGACTTTTTGGATTTTGGATCGTTGGATATTCTTTTTCATCTTTAAATTGGAAAAAGGGAATAAGATTTTCATGTTTTGTCTATACAACTCCAGTGTATTGGAGGTCAAGAACTGCCTTTTGAACATCTGTAATGGATTAAAATCAGTGTGTAATGCATAACATGCAACTCCAAACTCAATGGTGGCTATTCAAAGAAGCACCATGATCCCTTCTTGCTCTCTCCTCTATTTATTTTATTTTAGGAATTTTATTATTTAAATATAGCATTTTGGAAGTTCCATGGAAATCGAATGAGTCCATTTTTTTTTCCAAATAGTTAAATGTGATTATCCATCTGGTAGAAGTGGTAGAAAATTGAAATTTTTGTAAGAAAACCTAGAAACTGATCTTTATAAATTCCATGAAAAAGTCACTTCAAATGCTACGAGACACAAAACAGTCTCATCTCAAATGCTATGTAAGAACAAATGAATGATACTTTTCCAGAGTACATCCTGATGTGCCCATATGCTTTTCTTGATTATGGCATGTATCTTCATTCATGTCAAAAATGCTCCATGGGATCGGGATGCGAATACGTCATTTGCTTCTACCAAAATGACTTCCTGTATTTTTCAATTGCAAATCTTTATTTCTTTTCCTCTCCAGACACAGCTTCGCCTCTATGTCAGAGGTATAATTCAGTAAGCAACCCTTCGTGGGAGAACAATAACTTCAACTCCTGTGTGTCAGAGGCAAGTGCCTACTTTCTCTTCTTCTTTTTTATTGATTGCAAATAGAGTTTTTCTGAACTCATTATTTGGTAATGTGGCTATAGACAAACATAGTTTATGCTGATCTCATTTCAGTTTGCTTGTTTTGTTGGACAGTCAGCTTGCTCGGAACCTCAGTCAGCAGCTAATGTTCAAAACATCTCTGTCAATGAAGCAAAGGTACATGAATATCAGCTTTTTTACATGCTTGCTTTTCTAAAATTAATGTTCCGAGGTTGTTTTTTCTCATTAACTGACTACTTAAGAAACGCAATTTGATGGAACCACCTGCATTTGAAAACATGTCCACTTACTAATTCATGCCAAAACTCATATTCTTTGTATGTGAATAGGAATGCACATCATTAATACAACAGTTAGATTGTGAGAGCTCAACAACCCCAGCAGAAACCTCAGAAGATCAACATCCAGGTTAAGTTTCTATCTAGCATTGTAAATTTCATTTTTGGATGTTGGAAACCGTTGATTTGAATACCAATTCCCAACTGTAAGTGCAAACTGGGCTGGGCTAAGCCAGAATACAACCCATTTTGCTGGAGTTTTGGGCTGGCCCAGCAATTTTTAGTTCTTGTGTTTCAATAGCATAAAAGCTTCAGTGTTTTTGTCCCATTCCTCTTGAGCTCAGCCTGAACTCAACCGTAGAATCCAAGTTCTACCCCACTTCCATGCTGGACGCTGAAAATTTGTAGGTACATCAAATGAGTTGTGTAAAAGTCAACTAGATAAGTTCAAATCTAGTTGAAATATGGTAAAGAAATTCGAGTGGCGTACAAAATGAGCAACAACAATTGTCACTGTCATCACAACATATGAAGAAAAACTGTCCATTTCTTTTAAGATCCTGGTGTTTGGAATGTCCTATGGCCATTAGATTCCTATTAGTCTATTACAATTTGGAGTAAAAAATCCTTGGAACCATCACCAGGATTGATAGCCTGGTGACAATTAGTTGGTCAATTATTACAAGGTGCCGCCAGGCCAAGCATCAATTCCCAAACAGCTTATATGCTGTTTGTTATCTTTACCAAAAACAATGCCATTTCGAAGATTGTCTTCGGCAAAATCTGACTCTTTTGTGCAGATTACACTGCCCAATAGAAATGGGCTGGCAAAATGGATCCTCTAGTTCTATAATTGTTAATGGAATTTGGAATATTAAGGTTGGTATGCTTGTCACTTTTGTTTGTACGTTGCAAATTTTGTCCTCAAGGCCTCTCCTGGATGTAGAGGAATGATTAATGCCGGCCCATGTTACCAAACCTCAATAATGATCTCTGGTTCATGAAATGCTGGTGACCATAAATCAACATGGGCAACTGGTCATCTGATTATTATTACTTTTTAAGTTTAGTTATTTTTATTTGTTCTCCGTGTAAAAGACCTTTTGATACATAGAGTTATAATAGTCAACAAATGCTGACTTAGCCTAAGTCAGCAAACATTTAAATGGCCGTTAGATCATTAAAGTGGCTTAGGTTATCACTCAAATGAACGAGATGTAATGGTCATTTAAGTATTTGACTTGTTCATTCCGCTTGATACGCTCTCTAATAGCTTGTATTTTCAGATGAGTTAAATAAATAATACTCCAAAAGTAGGTATTCTGTAGTAAGGGAGAGAGACTAGTTTAAATAGTTCACTGTATAGGGGGTGTAATAGTGAATAATAATTTCATAAACTTTATATATTTTTAGTTTAAAAATATGTAATGTGAGGTAAAACTTATTTACTTATACTATTAATGTTTTATACAACAATCAAAAACCGAAAAAGAAAAAATTTGTAGCATGTGAAGAATTATCTTTGATCATTGCAAATAAATAAACATACCTGGTATTGTATATGAAATATATATATTCGGTGGTTTTTTTTTTTTTTTTTAATAAATTTTTCTCTCTTTTGTTAGATAATCATTAAATTTTTAGTGAATTATCATGAATAAGATTTTTAGCTCCAAGATTTGGTATCTTGTCGAGGACACTTTGCCACTTAGGCTAAGTTATACCTTCAAATAGATTTCCTGAGATGTTTCCATTCATCATGATGTGTGAGTGAAGCTTCATGTCTTTATTTTTGTTGAAAGATTAGTCCCACATCGGTTTATCACACCACCTAAGCTTGGTTAATAAGTTTTAGAGACTTTCCATTTGGTAACTTAAGTTATTGAGTTGGATTCTGATTTCTAACATGATATCAGAGCTAGGTATGCCCAGAAACTCCTAAGCGTACCAAATCTTAGGTAAAATACGCATATTAAGAAAACTCATTAATGCATTGATTTGGTCAAGGCATTCTTGGAATAATAAAGGGTAATATGAGAAAGTTAAAAGAAATATAATTTTACTTTTCAAAATGGACTATCATTTTAGGACAGCCAAAAAAGAAAAGAAAGTTTATCTTTGTAGGACGGAAGGAATACTTAATTTGCAATGATTTGTTGATCTAGTGACACTTCTCACTTTTAGGAGAGGGTTTTTAAGTTTCAACAGCTATACCTATTTTTAACTATTAAGAAAAATTGGATAAGAGTAAGTTTTTATCCTTATTCATTAAAAAAAAAAAAAAAAAAAAAAAAAAAAGCAGGCTTAACTCCATCAATTTATTCTTGCTTCATTTTTTTTTCTTTCACTGAAAAATAGGGACTTACGAAAATAAAAGACAGTAGAAGCAATGTTCTCTGTTTGTTCCTGGCATAGTAGCAGTAGCAGTAGCAGTAGCAGTAGCAGGAGGGGACTATGCAAATCTCAAGTGTGAAGTATGAACAACTGTTTTTCGTACAGTTCATGGAGATAAGATAAGATAAGATAAGATGAATAATGGATTTCAATTTCATAGTACCATGTGGACGGTAGACCCGCATAGAGCATAGGACTTGTATCGGTCAGTCCAATAAGTTTGATTAATTAATTAATTATATTCAACAGAGCTCCTTTAGAGTAAAGAGCAGAGAAAGTAAATATTGATTTGTTTGTCAAGGGGCAATCCCATTTAACAAAGAATCTTTGAAATATGAAAACATTAACATGGCATTACAGATAATTTCCACGACAGATTGTAATTACTAATCATATATGATCGTATATTAGATAAATTAATCATGTGTACATATACAATAAATTGTTAAACATGAATTTTGTCTCAGTGGTTCATGTCTTTTTTTATTATTTTTTTTATTTTTTTATGGTGAAGGTGTCCAAGCCAGTTCGACTAATCCTTCGGATGACCGCAACACCCTACTAATTATCCTGGACAGTCGGATTTGGTACGCCGAAACCCAACCATCTGAATTACCCTTCTGAATTTAGTGGTTCATATCTCTTTTTTATGAAATGAGATTTTGACTCTATTTTTCATAGATGTCATTTGAAAAAATAAAAATGAAAATTATTAATGATATCTCAAACGAAAATATTATATTATATATAGATATAGATATAGAAACAATCTCGATCAAATAAATCAGAGGTAAATCCTATTTGACATTTTGACTAAAATTAATTAAGCAATCATGGAATCCTACATTAAATAAGGCGTGGCATGGATCGAGGGTGAAGTAATGAATACCAACCTGTGCAAGATCTTCCTATAGTGATTTGCAATAAATGCAGAACTTAATTTATCTCGGTTAATGAGGGCAGGATTAACTTACTAAGAAATGTATCGATTTTTGGACCTGATGCTGATTTGAGAACATGATTGGAAAGAGGAGTATACTTCCTCTTACCTGTTGCAATTGATTATTTATTTATTTAAAATAAGAAAGATTATAATATTATACATTTAAACAATACTATATTATATTGGAATTGAATTCGAATTCGAATTCAAATTCTACTTATAGGATGAGAAAAAATATCATTAGACTGCAAAGCTTAGTGGTTCAAAATTTGAAATTCCATTTGACTTTGATTTAATGATGGGAGAAATTGTTATATAATAAACTTTGTAGTTCAAGTGATAATCATCATGGTGTTTTTGAGTTCTTAATGTGTTAGCAAGCAGACTTTTAGCATAATGGTAAAGAGCAATGATTTTATCATTATAGGCTGATTTTCGCGAAAATTACTTTGATTTAATGATGGGAGAAATTGTTTTATAATAAACGTTATAGTTTAAGTGATAATCATCATTGTGTTTTTGAGTTCTTATTGTGTTAGCAAACAGACTATGCATGTGTATGTAAGGTATGCTAAAAAATTACAATGGTCTAACGGTCAATTTATCATATATCACACTCACAAAAACTGTGATAATTTTTTATATTTTGAAATAAAGTAGAAAAATGTGTTTTAATTTATATACTAATATTATGCGTTAAATACTGGATGTAATTATTTTTAATGTTACATTGAAGCATGATGTATCTAAAACAAATGAAGGATAAATAATGTCGAAAAGGGCTATATTGTTATTTGGCAGAAAAATTTACGTGGCCTTTTAATCATGTGTGTCAGATATGGTAAAAAATCCACCTAAACATTGAGGGTGCAATTGAGGATGAAGGAGAATTCATTACATGCATATATTTTGTATTTATATTATTATAAATACATATTATAATATGTGTCGGCATTTATATGCCTGCATGTTCAAATTTTACATGAATAAATAAATATGTTTATATCTATTTATCTGATTATTATATCTACATATTAAATATGTTTATATATATTTGAATAAAATAATTATAATAGGGCATTTTATGTCAACAATTTTAAGTTTCGGAATATTACGTAAATGAACCCGATCCAAAAATAATTATAGACATGAACCTATCACTAATTTTTTTGGACCAAAATACCCTTCAAATGGTCAAAATTTGATTTTGACTTTTAATTTTGCACATAATCCCACATCCCTAATTTTATACAGTATTCCCAATTTTACATAAAATCTTTAATTCCCAAATTTATAAAGAATTACTAAGTTTACACATAATCCTCAATCCTTAACACGTCAAATTAATATTTAATGCCCGTCATTTCATGTCCATCAGTAATGATAGGTTTGGATTTGGGATTGAGGATTCTAGTAAAATTGGAGATTATAAGCTAATTTGGGGATTATGGATTTTTTGTTAAATTGAGAATTCTGTTTATTTTTGGGGATTGAAGATTATATATTAAATTAGGGATTTAGTTTTAATATTAGAAATTGTTAACAAAATTTTTTATTTTTTATTTTTTATTTTATTTTTAATCATTTCTTTGGATAAGTTTATACTTTCTGTTTTTCTACTTTAAAAAGTTAAAAAATGAAAATTTTTTATATTTTATATAGTGCAAAATTTTAGTAGTTACTTTTAAAAGTTGAGGAAGAAAGAATTTCTTGGTTCCTCGTCTTTTAAAAGTAATTGTGAAATTTTTTGCAATCAAAACTTTCATAGTTTTATTTTTAAAAGTAAAAAAACAGGAAGTGGAAACTTATTCAAATGCTCTCATAAAATGATTGTTATTTTGTCTACATAAAAATATTTTAATTTTAAAAAATATTTATGTAATTATCTTTAAATCGAATTTTTTCACACAATATTTTAAAAAATTAAAATTAGTGACATAAAATACCCATTATAATAATAATGTGGGCAAAAATTAAGAAGAGGTTGTCATCGAGTAAAGGACAAGTATTTTTCAAATTGAATGAGTCGGTCTTTCACGTGAGGTGGGTCGAAGGAACCCTGTTATAGGAATGGGGAGTCCTAATCATTAGGAATCATTCTGGGGACAACCATTTGATAGTACGTGGCAGTACTTTAAAAGAGTGTACAACTCAGCAGAGGATCCCACGTCATTGATGTGCTAGCCGTTCCCATCCATTCCTTGCATGGACTTTTCACAACGTGATATTTCACTAAAATTAATAAATTATGAAATAGAAAGCAGCTTTCTTGGATGGGAAGTGGGAAATCTCCTCAAATTGTTTGGAATTTCCACTCCTGCATGGGTCCCGTGCATTCATGCACACCACATGTATTACTTACAACTATTTTTGTCTCTATATATATATATTTTAATTTTTTAAAGTGGACTTTATTTTTCTCCTTTTCTTTTATTTCTTTTTCTAAAAATTTGAAACTAATTAAAAAATATATATAAATTTGTTTAAAATTATATTTTGTTGTAAAACATATTTGTTATGTTTTCTTTTCTTTAATTTTTCCAAATTCTAAATACCGAAAAATAACAAATTAAAGAAGGACTATATATTCATAAGTTTTTAGCATAAATATTTTATACCATTAGGTCTATTTTTTTTTTTTAACATGGTAAATAAATAAAAGAATTTGAAAATTTCAGGGACGGGACCACATGGTATGAGATTGGACTTGATGATGTAAAGTTTTAAATTCAGAACATTTGGATTTTTTTTTTTTTTTTTATGAAAATAAAGAATTTTTTTTTTCTATTTCTCTATTTGGAACTTGTAAAGATGAGGAAAAAATAAAGAAGAAAATGATTTCAAATGTATATATATAACCAAATTTTAACGAGTATTTTTCTTGTTCATTTTGAGATTCAAAGGGGAAAAAAAAAATAAAAAATTCAATGCTATATAGCATTGTGTCACATCTGTTTTGTTACTTATTGTAATGATCACACCAACCAAACCCATATCAACGTAAGATTCACACTATTATGTGACTATTGAGAGGCTGTGGGATCTGGCATCCTTGGCTGCTTCACACTTGCAAGGTTGTAAAGTCTTAAGTCTAAAGTCTAGTTGAGTGTGCAACTTTTTTGGCATTTGCATTGACCTACATACATTGTGCCTTTTTTTTTTTTTTTGGATAATTAAAAATTTATTGATCCAAAAAAGCAAAGCCAAAGACAAAACTATACAACCCAAAGGCCACAATAACCTAGGGAAAAACCAGCAGCAACTTCCCATAACAGGGGAAAAAAATAGCAGCCATACCTAATAAAACAGGAATAAAAACCCAAAAACACCACCTGCTAACAACAACAAAACCAGCCAACACAACCGGCTAACCCCTAATCAACCTATGTCCCTGCCATGAGCAAAAATACAACTAGCAAAATTCCACCTATCAGACATACATCTATTAACAGGATTGTCAACAATACCCTGCCAACTAGAGACTTTAAGTTTTACATCAGTACAAATCAATTGAAAAATAGAATCAGAGTTCATGTAATAATTATCAAAAATCCTTCTGTTCCTCTATCTCCAAATGTGATAGATGGTAGAAGCCCAGGCCATCCTTTTGATGATAGAGGAAAATGATGAACCTTTAAAGGAAGAGACCCAAAGAATCTCATTTTCCCAAGATCTGGGAATACGCCTGTAGCCACACAACAATAGAACTTTGCTCCAAATATCAGCAATGAAAGAACACCCAAAAAACAGATGATTCCGATCTTCAACTTGTTCTCTACAAAAAACACAGGAAATAGACTGGATAAGACCCCATCTGAGCAGTTTGTCTTGAGTAGTAAGCCTGTCCTTAATAGTAACCCAAGGAATAAAGGAATGACGGCTGATGGCTTTAGAGAACCAAATAGCTTTACACCAAGGAACTAAAGGATTGCTGCCTCTCACATGATTCCAAGCAAAGAAGTAGAGAATAACCCAGAACTCAAAATGGACCAGGATATGGTGTCCTCTCTTCTGGGACAAAGAGGGGGATAAGTCCTACAACCATCTCGAATCTCAATCAAATCCACAGTGTTTGCAACAGGCCAGGACCAATCACTACCAGAAATAACGTCAGCAACTTTAGCATCATAAGAAATAGTAGAATCATGAACAACTCTAGGCCCAAATCTGTCAAAAAGAGGACCCAACGGATTCCAATTATCATGCTAAAGAAAAGTGGATAACCCATTATAAATTCTATGAATAATTAAGGGCCTAGCAACATTTCGAAGTTGTAAAATTTTCCTCCAGCTCCAAGAACAGGGAGATGGAATATTGATGGTCCAAAAACATCTACCTCGCAGAAGATAAGATTTAACCCAAGCCACCCACAAAGATCCAGATTTAGTAAATAAGTTCCATATATGCTTTAAGATGGCAGCAACGTTCCAATCTTCCACCCTTTTAAGCCCAAGACCTCCCTCTTCTTTAGGGTTACAAACAGCTGACCAGCAAACTTTTGTCTTATGAGCATTAAGAGAAGATCCAGACCATAAGAAAGCATTGAAAATATGCTCAATTCTGACAATGATGCTCTTAGGAAGAATAAATATACTGCTCCAAAACACCTGAGTACTAAAAAGAATTGATGAGATAAGCTGTAAACGGCCCCCAAAAGAAAGAGCTCTACTAGTCCACGAACGGATCTTGCAAGTAAGCTTCTCCAACAGTGGGGAACAATCTGCATGGGAGAGCTTAGTTGAAATCAACGGGGCACCAAGATATCTCATAGGCAAAGAACCCTGAGTAAACCCAGTGAAAGCAATTAACTCAGCCCTAGTGTGGTCATCCATACCAGAGAGGAATATAGCACTTTTTTCTATATTAACCTGTAACCCAGAAGAAGCCTCAAACAAATGCAACTCATTCATCAAAACACGAACACTTCCAAGGTTTCCTTTAGCAAAGCACAGATGAGATAAGTTTATATTGCTGCATTTCGAATGGAACTTAAAATCTCTACTAACTGTAGCAAGAGATAAAGATCTCGAAAGAGTTTCTATAACCATCACAAAAAGATAAGGAGAAATGGGATCCCCTTGGCGAAGTCCTCTTTTTCCAGCAAAAAACCACTCCAAACATCCATTGATGGAAACAGAGAAGCGTGGAGTAGATATGCAAGCCTCAATGCATTTAAGAAACATAGGAGGAGTACCCATCATTCTGAGAATCGCCAACACATAATCCCAGTTGACCGAGTCATAAGCTTTCTTCAAATCAATCTTAAGAGCACATCTTGGGGGGCCAGAGTTTCTATGATAATTCACCATAATCTCCTGAGTGAGCAAGATATTTTCTGCAATATTACGGCCCTGAATAAATGCAGATTGATAAGGACTAATAATATCAGGCAAACAAAGCTTTAGTTTGTTAGCTAAGATTTTGGAAATACATTTATAAACAGTGTTACAACAAGATATGGGTCTGAAATCATTCATCGTAGTAGGATTAGGAACTTTGGGCACTAAAGCAATTATAGTGCAGTTGATCTCCTTAATGATGCACCCAGAAGAGAAGAAAGACAAAATAGCTTTGATGACATCCTCCCCAACAATCGACCATGCTTTCTTGAAAAACAAGGAAGAGAACCCATCTGGACCTGGAGCCTTATTATCCTTGATAGAGAACATACATTGTGCCTTACAAAGCGCAACACATGATGTTTGTAGGAGAAAAAAAAATTTTAAGAAAATTTAAATTTAAGGAAAATAATGAATATAAAAATATTGATTTGTTTAAAAAAATTATTAATGGTTGGAAAGATATAATGAAAGAAGATAGTTATAACGAGTCGAGCACTATATATATATATATATATATATATATATATATATATATATATATATAAAAGTTTTCATAGTCTGTATTTTAGAAACCGACTGTCAGATTACTGTAATTTTTAGTATGCACGTTACACATAGAAAGAATATTCAATCAAACAATTGATTTTTCAAAATATCCATCTTACATGGGATAAAAAGCCAAGTCCTCATAAGAAAATGACTCATATATATATATATGTGTGTGTGTAGAATGTTTTTTTTTTTTTTTTTTTTATAAAGAGAAATTCAAAATTTAAATTTTAAAAGTGCATATATGTACACAATAAAAATAGATGATACGGAAGCATTTTTTTGGTGGAATATCTTCACAAACATCTCCTCATTCTCCATTGAATAGATTTTAATATAATCAATTGGTCTTACATAATGCAAATTACTACTGGCTTTAGGGATCTTTTAGTGGGACCTAACATTTATAGGATACTAGAGACCAAGAAGAAGAAGTTTGCAAAGGCTAATGATTAGACAAAGCTTTAGCCTAGTTATGGTGGCCAGCTGGGCCTCGATCCCCCACCTTTCTTTTGGGTTGGTTGAGGCTAGGGGAGGGAAAATTAATTTTTTCCTCCTTACATGAAATATGTCCAAACATGAGTGGGGCACCTTCCTTTCATATTTATTTATCTATTCATTATTATTTTTGGGTTTGGACTGTAATATTACACGTAGGATCATTTTGTAAAAATAATTTATTTATTTTTTCTATTTTGGTGGGGTGCGGTGGGTTAGGTTGTTTGGTTTTGTGTTTTAGCCCTCCTCTAGGTCAAAGTTCCATCGCTGAGCCCCACCATTCTGAGAAGGTGTCAATCATGGACTTATTTATGTCATGAGGTAGACATTTCAATACAGGTCGGCATGTCCATAGACTTGATTGATATTTGAGCTTTGAAAAAGGAAGTGATGTAAAATGTCCATTTAATTAATGTATATGTAGCTTTTGTTGTAGAAAAATTCTTAAATTGAAGGAGGATTAAATTGGGTGGTGTTAAAGACCCACTCTGATGGAGCTTTCATTGAAGACTAAAAGGGTTGCTTGTGCATAATATTAATTTAAACTGTTTACTTATGTATTTTGCAGTTTGTTTAAAATAGTTATTTTGAAAAGTAGTTTTCATATATATAGAGTTTGCAAATTAATTTTAAAATTTATAAATCAATGAGAATTTGCTTGACAGCAAAGGGATAAATTATAAATCCAAATATTTCGGATTTGAAACTAGTCAAATCTTCTTAGCCAACCACCATGCAGGATTTGTAACTAGCTCACGATTATACGACCCCATGAGACAGTGACCTCGTACGAAAAGCGATAATTAGTCAAACTTCAATAGCTTGAATATCTCGTCGCTTAGCAAAAAAATAAAATAAATATAAATATGCTATTTTACTTGGATAGCCATTAAATAATGTGAAAAATATTAAACGGTACGTATTTTCAAAATAAATTTTGAGCATACAAAATGAATGATTTTTTTTTTAAAAAAATAAAATAAATTATAGAATTATAATTTAAATTAATTTTATGAAATATGTCCAAAGACACCGTGTCTTATCCTCCTTACATGAAATATGTCCAAACATGAGTGGGGCACCGTGTCAAACTTCATATGCATAGATTATAGAATTCTTCTGTCTTTAAAAATGACTATGTTCATACTCTCAAGGAAGGCAATAACCGTGTTGATCATGTTGGTAAAATGTCTTTAGAAATTAAACTGTGATCTTAAATCAATTGTACATAGCATATGTACAATAAAAATGGGCATATGTTCTGAACCATTTCCACTTTTAATATTTGGACTCTTTTTGGTGAATGTTGCGTACACTTTACGGTGAAAGAACAAAAGAAAACAAAAAAAAAAAGGTACAATACAAGACAAAGCTTTGCTGCTACTAATTAATAATGGATTGATGACAAATTTGTCTTAATCTATTTTACTTTTCTCTAAATACCACTTAAATAGTTTTCCCGCCTATTTTATTATATCTTTTTAATTAATTAACAAAAAATAAATTGAAGCAAAAGAAGGTGCAATGCTACTATATATATATATATATATTAAATATCTTCTCTGAATTCATCCATCATTTTTAAGATCAAAACAAAGGGACAAAGGGAATTCAATATTTTTTTAATTACTATTACCATGTTTGACAATTAAAAAAAAGGTGTGTCAAATTTATTAAGTATCTTTACCATTTTTTTTATAAAAATAATATAATCATTAATATATATATATATATATATATATAATTTCTATTATAAAGTGCACTTTATGCAAAATTGCATGAATTGATCCAAATATGACCAATTACAAAACAAATTTGAAAAAAATCGATTGTTGAATTATATAATATTTTTATACATGCCAAAATTTACAGTAATCAATCTATAGTAAAAAAAAATTGCGATATTTTGAAAAAAAAAAATATTATATTTTTTTATAATGATATTTTAAAAATCAATTGTTTGATTACTGTAATTTTTGACATACATGATATATATGCATATGAATGATATGTAATTCAATAATCGATTTTTTAAAATGTATTTTGCAATCAATTAAGTATGTTATTTTATACAAGTTTGCGGAAGTTATATATATATTTTTATTTTTTAAGTTTTAAGTCTTTTCACACATAAATGACCAGTAAATTGGTTTCAATGCATGTGAAACCAGCATGTATATATATATAATATAATTTTATAAATGTATAGATCTTGGCAGTTGAGAATTTTGATGAGGCCATTAAAATTTGCTTTGACAGTTGAGAATTCTTAAATCTTTTATATAGTTTTCTTTTTCATGAAACCAGGTTAGGGGGGTTAGGTGACTGTTTGGCGACACAAGGTCAATGCCTTGAACGAGTTTGAGTGCCCAAAAAGGCACAAAACCTGGCCACAGGGTGCATCAATTTGGTATAATTTCACATTTTCACTAGCCCTCCAAGCAAATTTGCCCATAAACATCGCAATCACAGGCTCTGTGGAGAGAGGAGAGAGAGAGCGCTTTTTTGTATATCTTTCAGAGCTCTGTGGCGTATCAGATTTACGAGTACGTACACGGTACCCCCCCCACATCACCGTGGAGGCAGATCCACGAACTCTTGGCAGTCTCTCCCACACGTTCGGCTTACCAGAGTTTGCCACGTGGCTTATACGGACCAAACGTTCGTGGGTCCTCCTCCAAGATGCCTTACGCGGGTAACCGCCGTCAATGTGAGCGTTTTAATTGACTCCTTCTCTTTCTCTTCTCTGTGTTTTGGGTGAGGTCTGAAAAACAGAGGGTAGTTCTTGTTGTTGTGAGTTTGTGACTTGTGACCAACCTTTTTCTCTTTTATATCTCTTGTGTCCCACGTTTAATTTGTCATCAATATATATATTGATGTTCTCTCTCTAGAACTTTTTTGGTGATGATTTGAAGAGAGAGAGAAAGAGAGGGGGAGGTGATCGGAGGAGGTATGGGAGCTTGTGTTTCGACGCCGGATGGGTGTGTGGGAGGGAGATTGAAATCTGCGAAGAAGAAATGTCGCAAACGAAGGAGAGGACTCAAGAAGAGAGTTTCGATTCGTGCGTCTGATGGATCGTTGGACAAGGTTGATAGGTCTGCTCCACCTGATCGCTCCTTCACCAATCCCAATTTCCAAGGTCCTCTCTCTCTCTCTCTCTCTCTCTCTCTTTTATATATATATATATTGTCAATTGTGATTGTGTGCTATCTGGGTTCTGGAGAAGTTTTGTGATGAACGAATAGGATGATGCGGGTTTTGATCCTGCGTTCTTAATTTTTAGATTGTGCGTTTATATAAATATACATGCATATTGTTTTTTGATTTGTTAGCTGGGTTTTGGTGTTGGAGTGTATGGTTGAATTTAAGTAGAGGATTAGAATTTTGGAGTTAGCTTGCAGCATTGTTGTGAACCTCTTTATTTGTTAGCATAAGGGGCTCTTCTTTAATTGAAGTAAGGTAATCTTCTGTAAAATTATGGGTCATTTCTCAAATTTTGAAATAATTGATAAATTATTCTGCCCTCGTCTCTATGCAAAGTAAGGTATTCTTCTATGCAAGGTTGTGGTAAGTATCCAGACGAATCAATTGGGACAATCCATTTTTTACTTGTTGCTTGATATAAATGTGGCTTGTTCAGATGGTATAAGCTTATGTACCTTGAAAGGTTTTGAAATTTGCAAAACAGTTCTGTGCATTTCTTTGTGATAATTTAAGAGAATGTGGTTGTTTTTCCAAAAATCCTAGTTTTGATGCAAAAGCAGGGGCCGGCAATTGTACGACTTAATTGTTTCTAGAAGTGGTAGCAAATTGACCGATTTGAGCTAGATTCTTAATTTTCCAGGAGATAATCTGATCAGGGTCTGACCTTTGACAGTTGTAGATGGACCTGGTTGGTTGATTTGTTACTTGGTAGTGACTTACAGATTGACTGCATTCTAAAGTGGTGGCTTTATAGAGTCCATCATAAGGCCAGTCTATGTACTAATGGCAGAAAGATTGTTTTTTGCAGAGATTAATATTTTGGATCTCCTTTGGCTTGATATTAGCAGTGAGAGATATCTCTGAAAATTTGTTTTGGGTGCAGAGAAGGATTTGTTTTAGACTTTAGACTAAAGCAATATTTCAAGTTTTTGGTTGTTATTTGCATTATCCAACTCACTCACGGGGTCTACTGAGGTTTTGAAAAGGGGTGAACATTACTAATGGCACAAATGATATGTATGTAAGTCTGTGGTTAGGGAAAGTGAATAGGGAATTCTCAATATGGGAGGCTTAATTGTGTACATAGGTTAAGGATGCATATGGTTAATGGTGAGGATGTAAGACGAGGGTATATTAACTAGTAGAGGTGGACCAATCAAGGATGTCGAGATACTTACTGATTGCTGTGATTAGGCGCCTAGGATTTAATTGGAATCAATAGTTTCTTGACAGTTCACATGTCTTCACATACCTGTTTGGACCCTCCACCTACAAGTGTAAGCTTTTAGGATTGGAACTTAATAGTATTTCGTTTCATTTTTCTTATTTATTTATTGTGGTTTAGATTTTGTTATACTTTCTTTTATTCCCCTCTTCCTTTTCCTGGCAGAGTTTGTTTATTTTTTCAATTGTTAATAACTTCACGCATCATTTGCGACCAAGAGTTTCCTTTTCAATTTTTGTTGTATTCTTCTTCTTGATTAACGAGTCTACAGCACGTCTGCACCTTTTATTATTCTTTGATTTCTTTCACCATACGCTAAGTTGCAATCAAATTTCTTTGATATACTAATCTTACTTTGGTAAGTTGTATTATTAGACATTGCTCCACTGAAAACTACATGTAATGTGATCGCCACTGCTTCATCTCAAATTAATAATTTATTTTTTCTTATTTCTCTTTATCAATTTTTTATTATCATGCGATGGCATCGGCAGGTAGCATTGACGAGGCATGGTTTGATTCTGTTGCAATATTCGAGTCTGACTGTGATGAAGATTTCCAAAGTGTTCAGGATGGTATGATCTCTGGATATTTTAAATTCAGTTAAATAAATAAATTTTCTTGTTTTTCTTCCTTTTCTGATAAAGTAGACATGTTCATTGTTGAATTATGCATACATTCATTACCTGCAGATGTGTTATCTCTAAATGGCTTTGAAGGTACCTCCATATCAAGTATTACATCTCTCAGAGATGCTAACCATGTTACCCAACAAACATCTTCCACTGATCAGCTACACAAACCAGGGGATTTGTCAACAGGAAATTCTGCACACAATTCTGTCAGTGAACCTAAAAATTCAAATATTCCAGTCTTGCATTCAGATGATGGTGATTCCCAATCAAAATCTGATGGATCTCCGAATGAAGCAAAACAACCAGTGTTTCTTGATGAGATCTCCTCCTCTGTAGATGAAAGTGTTGGTAAGGAGGACGGAATGTTGGATAATTGCGGAATTCTCCCTAACAACTGTTTGCCTTGTCTTGCTTCTACCGTCTCTCCAGTTGAGAAGAGAAGATCACTAAGCTCTAGTCCACCAAGTACAAGGAAAAAACCTGCCTTAAAACTTTCCTTCAAATGGAGGGAAGGACATGCTAATGCCACTCTATGTGAGTACCATTTTTATTAATTTTTTAGGTTTTCAATTTCACTTGATATGAACATGGATGCATTCAAATATTGCGTTTCATATTATTATTATTATTATTAGTATTATTATTATCACTATTACTGTTACCATTATTAGAATTCTTATACTACTGGTATTTACTTTATTATTGCTCTTAAATTTTTTTGATCATTTATTATTGTTATCATTAGTATTTCAATCCATTTGACTTTAATTGCTAACCTGATTAAAATTTGGAGTATTCTTTCACTGGTTATATTTATGTGCCGAACCCTCGTAACATGGTTTCAGAGAGTCCTACTCCTGGTTGATAGGCGCAATATATTGCTTTAGAAAAGGGAAAATAATGGAAGAAACTAGATACAATTTTTGTGGCTTCCAAATTTAATGTTCTAGAATAAAAGTGGATGAGGTTTGGATGGTGGATTTCTATGGTATCAGCATATTGTGTTAACACTGTTGAGATCATTTTGAGCCCATGGCACTGTATGGTATTGTAGAAGTAGAATGATTTGGGAACAAAAGTGCCCAGATCAACTGTTGTTATGGGAGGTGATCAAGTCTATGCTATCTTTCCCTTGATAAGGAGGGTTACAAATACATGTCATGCGCCACTCAATGATAAAACACTATTCAAGGTTGTCTATTTGTTATGCATATGCTACCTTTCTGACGTAGAGGAAAATGTAACAAAGGAAGAAGGCGTATCCTTTTACCTGAAATTGGTAAAACACTAAAACCCCAGAATCCATTAGGGGCCTCGCTGAATCTACAAGGAAAATAAACAAAATAATCTCAAATTCTCAATAATTCTATTAATGACCGGAAAAAGTGAGAAAACTAGTCTATTAAATAGGGAAGGATGTCTGCTTCCTACTAGGGCTAAAATAGCAAAAAATTACCAAAAATAGAAAAAAGATTTGGAAAATAATTCAAAATAAGAAATTGAAACTAACCTAGGAAGAACAGAGACAAAAGTGTTCAAAATGATCCCAAACGTATCAAGATAGAAATTAACATAAATGTTAAAAAAGTTACTAAAAGTGGATTAGATTGCCTTTAAATGACCTTTTTGAGGTCGAAATTCCCAATTAGTGGTAGTAGTAAAGGACATCATAGAGCTCGAGAAGAGCTTTCCAGAGTGGGTAGGCTTGTGAAAATCTAACATTCGTGCGCAAAGTTATGGCTGTTTGAAGTTATGTCACCGTTTTAGGGCATTCAGGCACCCTGCTTGGACTTCAACCATCCCAACCACTCCACAAATGACCTGGCCGCATGTTCAACATCACTTTCTCATGATTGTGTTTGTGCATACATGTGCGGTATAGATAATGTGGGCATTTTAGACAGACTTTTCTTGTGTTTCACTTCATTTCTAAATAAGTAAATAATAAAATAACTCATTTCATTTTCATTGCAATCTAAATCAATGTTCGAGGATTATGAAAGATGTAAAAACTGGAAGTCTTAATTTAGATATACTGTGAAAAGGGGGGAATTTACCAGAAGTCCTTTATAATATTATGGTGAAATGTAAAATTCAGGGCATTCCAAACCTGCTCTATTTTTCTATACATTGTAGTAGGCCGAATATAGGTTCAAAGCTGCAGTTGGATTTATAAAGGCAAGTTGTATCATTTATTTAGAATGTATTTGTGAAGGCAGAATCAAGAGAAAAGAAAATGAAGGCATTGTGTTTAAGTGTGCACGTGCGTGCACGCACACATATTTTCCATTTGTTGGTCATTTTCATCTTGGAATAATATAGTAAACTTCCATTCGTGAAGGATCTGTTTGGATCCCAGAGGGAATGGAAAGGATAATCTGTTTGGATTCTTTTCTAAAGCATTTTTGACCTTTTTTATTTCCTTTCCTTTCCCGGAAGATTTCCAAGATCCAAACAGAGGCTAAAAGAGTTGGAAAAAGTCTTTCCATGGGATTTCATCTCAGAAAATGAAGGTGCATTATTTTGTTGTCTCATCATTAAGCTGCAGTCTCAATAGAGGCACCTCCTGCAATGTTGGCTGCCACGATAGTTCAATTGATTTATGTTTTATATGAAGTCTTCATCTGTAATGGTCATTCAATCAATTTATGAGTTGTATCTGCCTTTGAGCAATCATCCAGCAGAATCATTTTAATGTCGGCATTGACATTCTAGGTTTTGGGGAAAGTTAATTGTATTTGTCTCCCTCAGTTGACTTCCTTGAGTCCCAAGTCCTTTATATTTTTCTGCTTGGTTAGTAGTTCCTGACGTGCTAGTAGGCTATGTATGGCTAGTTTCTTTAATACTATCTTAGACAAAATTGAAATCATAATACTTTGTGGGACTTACAATGAATGTAATGTTTGATTCATCTGATTATATATAACAATATCACAGTGATCTTGGAGGCTATTCTTGTCCTAATGAAGTACAAAATAGTAGTTATATATGGATGTACCCTGCAGAAATAATAGATATGACCATTTAATAAGTATCCAACTCTACCTGACCACTTTGTCATATGCATTTCTTTGTTGATTACTTTCCTATGAATCTAAGTTCATATAGAATTCTCATCTACTGAACCACAATTTTGGGTCGTTTGCTGAATATGCAGCTTAATAAACAAACATTGTGAATGAAGGCATTTACAAAGTCTCTCTCTCTCTCTCTCTCTCTCTCTCTCTGTGTGTGTGTGTGTGTGTGTGTGTGTGTGTTTATACAATTTTAGATCCATATACAGTAACTTTATCGGTGGTTTTGTTCATTAAAAGATAATTCATTAAGCCTGTGGTGTTGATCAAGCTTTAACCCCTTGAACATTTCTTGCATCTATTTTGAATCCCCCATACCCAAATAATTCATATTGATGGACACTGGTGCTTATGAATTACAAATTGTAAACTGGGTACTTTGAAAGGTAGAAAAGTCTATAACTTTTTAGTTGCTTCAATTTACCTTGTTTCTGTATCTTTTCAGTTTCTTCAAAGTGGAAGAATCACCATAAGTTTTAGTCACTTAAACTTTCCTTATTTCTGTTTCATGTCAGTATCTTCAAAGACGCTTCTGCAAAGACCCATAGCAGGTTCCCAAGTACCGTTTTGCCCAATAGAAAAGAAAATGCTTGATTGTTGGTCACAAATTGAGCCAAGTACTTTCAAAGTTCGGGGGGAGAATTATTTTAGGTAAAAGAACATTACGAAATAGGTTCATATATGTGTGTGCGCGCGCGCTCTCTGTGCACTTATCTGAAATGTTACAGTACTCTGTTGTTGTGACTTCACAGAGGTGGCTTATCTGTTTTTACCAAAACTTTTTTCTCAAATTATTTTGACAAGCAATATTTTGTTTGGCAGGGACAAAAAGAAGGATTTTGCTCCTAACTATGCTGCATATTATCCATTTGGTGTTGATGTATTCTTATCTCAGCGGAAAATTGATCATATTGCACAATTTGTGGAACTTCCTGTTGTTAATTCTTCTGGGGAGCTCCCACCCATTCTTGTTGTAAATGTTCAGGTATTCCCACCATTTATTTTTGACTCTCATTCACAAGTTATAAATTGTGCTTAAACATATTAAGCAGTTTTTACTTACAGGAAAGCTATCACGATGGAAATGTCATCCTGCTTATTTAATCAGCTTTTATCCCTTTTGTTGAGATCTTAAATCCTTCCATATTTATGCCGAATACTTGCTGTGAAGTATTATCATTAATTTTTGTAGTTAAACATTCCAATTTTGGATTTCTTAGATGAACTGCTTATGCCTTCCTGTTAAAAATAAAAATACAATGGTGTTGCATTCTAGGTGAGATATAAAATCACAATTCAAAATTTTGTAATGTAGAAATATGCCTGTTTAAATCCTTATTTCATATGATATTGGTGTTTATATTTTCTTTTCAGGATTTTATTAATGCTACTTAATACTGATCTGCATATTTAAATCATAGACCATAATGTCAATCTTCAAAACTTTAACTGCATTTTTGGTTTCCCCAGTGCCTTCAGCTTGAACCTTGTCACAAACAGATGTTGCAGTCACTGATTTTCATTTTGAAATGATTAAACCTTCTCAGCTGACTTTCTCTCATATTGTTCTTGTTGCTATACTTCCTTGTCTTGCTACATAACCATCTCACTAAGTCCATTTCAGCTGAGCCTATATTATGGAAATGTTGTTTCTCTTGACTGCCTAGCGGTCTCTATAACGTGAAGTATGGTTGACCTTTCTTGAGTCTCATCTCAAGGCTCGAGCCTCACAAACCTTTTAAAATACTACTTTTACATTCTAATGGTCTATTCTCATGAAAGAAAATTGCTTTCAATTTTACTGTTGATTTTTTACCCATCTTTTGATACTGACATGTTTATGTGGGTTCTGCAGGTTCCGCTCTATCCTGCCACAATTTTTCAGAGTGAAACGGATGGAGAAGGAATGCATTTTGTTTTGTACTTTAAGCTTTCTGATAGCTACTCTAAAGAACTTCCATCCAATTTTCAAGAAAATATCAGGGTAAGAGTGACCTATTGTACTTTGGAAATTTAATTTTTTCATGTCATGTGTTCAAGCTATCTTTTTAGGCACAATGCTACTCACTCATCCCAGTAATGATGCGACCCTGAAAGCTGTGTGATTCTTTTTACTGATGTGTTCTTGTTATGGTTGCAATTTCTTTTCCCTCTCATAGCATGTGCTGTTACGTTCAGGACCTCTGGGCACATTGCTATTTTGTAGTGGTGCTTTCTATCTGATAGTGTATATGTTTACTGTTCCCTGTTTTGCATGTTGTAAGATCACTTGATATTTTACCTCTTGTCATATTTTCTGATTTACAATCTACTAACTTATTCATGTCGATGCCTCTTTCTGGAACAGAAATTAATTGATGATGAAGTAGAAAAGGTCAAAGGTTTCCCTGTAGATACAACTGTACGCTTCCGGGAAAGGCTGAAAATATTAGGCCGTGTGGTAAACGTGGAAGATCTCCATTTAAGTGCCCCAGAGAGGAAGCTTATGCATGCTTACAATGAAAAACCTGTTCTTTCACGTCCTCAACATGAATTCTACTCAGTAAGTTTATGTCCAACTAGTCATATTGGTTAGTATTTTTCATTTCAAACTTGAACGGTATTTCCTGTTAAACAGTACTTGAAGTCTTCAATTCTCTCAAAGAAGGTGAAAATGCGATCAATATCACAAGTCACTAAACATGACTGTTTTAATTACTCTTCTCTAATTGCAGTAATATTTCCACCTACCTCACCATATTATTTATTAGCTTTGCATCACCAATATTCTCAATATGCATCTTTTTGTAGTATTTTTGGGCTTAATTTTAAAATATATTAGAGGAGTGTTTGGGCATCCCATTGAAATCGAATTGAGTCCATTGTGCAGTACATTTTTGCATTCAAAATGACATCATTTATTTTTCATCTTTTTTTTTTTCCTTTCACCATTCAAAACAATTCTATTTGTTTTTCTTTGCTTATATTTTTGTAGGGAACTCAAGGATTTTGATAAATGATTCAATTTTGATGATTATGATGGCGTCTCCCTTATGTTCTCCTTTACACTAGAGCACTTACAAAATGACCAAGTCAAAGAAACTATGGTTACAAAAGATTATGAATACTAGTTAAAAGTATCATTATCTTTCCCTACTTAAACTTACAACAATGAAATTTTTACAGGGAGAAAATTACTTCGAGATTGATTTGGATATGCACAGATTCAGTTACATTTCTAGGAAAGGATTTGAAGCATTCCAAGATAGACTAAAGCAATGCATCTTGGATATTGGCCTCACAATTCAGGTGAGTTTGTTCTTCGATACCCAAGCACTAAACAGATTCCCCTTTTAGAATCTGTTTTTTTTTTTGTATTTGTTTTTGTTTTTCTTTATTGTTGTTATTCTTTATTTATTGGCCTCACATTTGTACTTTTATTTGCTTCTAAATCAGGGAAACAAAGCTGAGGAGTTGCCAGAGCAGATCTTATGTTGTCTACGTTTAAACGGAATTGATTATATGAATTACCACCAACTGGGGTTGAATGAAGTGCCCCTTTGAATCAATGAATGAACAATTCAAACTCTGTAAGGCTTTAAGTTAATAATAAATCAAGGCTAATTTGATTAGAATGTGACATCTTATGTGCTGTTCCGGAATCCCCTTCCAATAATAGAGGTAATGAGTTTACACATGCACACACCCATTTACACACATTTAGCGAAATTTACAGGTCTCTAAAAAGAGCAGAAGTTCGTCCTTGTATCCTTAAATTTTACATGCCACGACGATTGATGTGTAGCCCCAAATTTTAACATCTTCCACTCAAATTGGATAAATGTTTTTTGTGGTCAATCTGCCTGTGTGCTTATCTAACAGATGGTCTAGATTGTTAGAATGAAATATTTAATGTGTGACTTAGTTTTCCAACACATTAATATGTATTTTTATTTCTTGGGAACAGAATCAATTCTTTGACTTGAAATCCAAATCCCCCCTCTAATAAAAGAAAAAAGAAGGAAAAAGAAAGGAAAAAACAAAAAAATCCAACCTCGCTTCTCCCCTCTCCCTCCATTCCACCAGCCAAAAAGAAAAAAAAGATTAAAAAAAAAAAAAATGGAGATTGCAATTCCTTGATCTAAATGCAACCAACAAAAAGCATTTCTAGCTGTATGGGCTTGCACCCAAGCTCATTTTTTACATGATGATCTATAAAATGATCATACTCATATCAAATAAATATTTCAAGATCAATTGTTCTAACTTGAGCAAGTAAATTCAACATTTGAAAGTTTCAGGCCTTACAGGGAGCAAGAGGCTTCCCACATAAACCTCTGTTTCCAGAGTAAGAATTCTCAGGAAAATCACTCAGAGGTTTCCCAGCAGGAATTTCCCCCACCAGAAGATTATCTGACAAGTTCAACTCTTTCAGCATCTTCAACTTCAAAAACCCATCTGGTATTTCGCCAGTAAACTGGTTTTGCTGCAGCTTAAGCCTTTCTAACGAGCTTACTTTTGCCAGTGACCCTGGCAAGTTGAAACCTAACTCATTGTAGCTCAAATCCAAGCTCTGCAAAAATTGCAATCTCCCTATAGATGCTGTTAACCTACCTTTGAGAAAGTTATGTGACAAATTTAGAAGCTGGATCCCAAGTTGTGGTCCTACACCGATTTGCTCAACTCCACTTGAGAAACTGTTATCAGAGAGATCAATATATGTCAGTGGTCCTTGGGCAAACCCACCTTCTATCTTGAAAACTTGATTTATAGAGCCTGTCAGATTATTCGAGTGGAGATCCAGCACGGCCAAGATATTCAAGTTTGTAATTGTATCAGGGATATTCGAAACGAGTGAGTTCCTTGACAAGTTTAGAGAATAGAGCTGAGTCAGGCTTCCAATCCAATCTGGTATGCTTCCAGTGAGATGGTTAACTGATAAATCAAGTCCCTGTAGTGGACTTGGAGTTGTTTGCAAAAATTTAGGAATTTCCCCTCGGATTCCACAGCCTGCCATGAAAATCTGAGTAAGTGAAGGCAATTCTGCTACCCATTTTGGGATGGAAACGAGGTTTAAACGGTTGAATGAGAGATCAAGCGTTTGTAGATTTTGGAGGGAGGACATCTCGCGAGGCAATGGTCCTTGAATCAAATTATGAGAGATACTTAAGAATATGAGCTGTGAGAGTTGGCCGAATGATATTGGTAATTGGCCTGATAATCTGTTGTCATTAAGATAGACCTCTTGTAAAGCAGATAGATTGCCCAAACTGGAAGGAACTCCTCCCTCAAGCTTGTTATTCGCTAGAGAGACTCTTCGAAGTGATATCAGATATCCGAAAGCATGAGGTATCTTTCCAGTTAGACGGTTATTCTGCAGTCTAAGAAAACAAAGTGAAGGCATTTGACCAAAGATTGATGGAAATGTGATGTCTCCTTCAAGATAATTGGTATCTAAGTACATAACTGAAATGGCAGTTAAATTAGTTAATGAAAATGGAAGCTTCCCACTTAAGAGATTGTTTGAAAGATCAAGCTCTTCCAGAACCTGCAATTCACCAATCTTCTCTGGTATGTGACCAGTCAGAGAATTGCTATGAAGATCCAAACTCTCCAAATTTGTCAGGTTTGTAAAAGAATCAGGTATAGTACCCGAGAATCGATTTGAATATAGAGACATTCTATTTAGATTTTTGAGATTCCCAAGGCTTGAAGGGAGAGACCCAGATAAGCTATTCTCATGCAGAAAGATTTCTTCAAGTTTTGACAGCTTACCGATGCTTTCTGGGACTGGACCGCTCAAGTTGTTGCCTAAAAGATAGAGCTTTCGAAGCTTAGGGAGGCGAAAACCAACTAGTGGTGGGATCTTTCCTTTAAGATGAACTAGTTCACTGAGATCAATGACTTCAAGAGAGGTGAGAAGTGTTATTGAAGGAGATAGCCAGCCTTCCATCTGGGTTTGGAGGAGAGAATCTTCTGTGGAAATGAATCCTGGTAGACGAATTTCTGTCACTCTACCGGTCGTGTTATCGCAGAAAATGCCTTCCCATTTGCAGCAACTGCCACCAACCCACTTCTCTAGCCTGCCAGAAGTGTCGATGCGAATTCCGGCCTTGAAACTTTTAAGACCCATCAGGTCATTGGAGTTGCATACTTCACCAATATTACTGCCCTTTCCTTCTCCAACTATCATGAAAGCCAACATTACAACTACCCAAAACAGCTGGCAGCCCATTTTTTGTGGTCAGATGCTTGAGGCTCTTACTGACTGTTCCTCACTGGTACTCCTGTGATTCTAACAAGAAATGCAAGCTAGGAATTGAGAAAAGACTTCCTGTTTATAAACAAAGAGAAAGAGTTGGTGCTTGTCGGCAGGGGCGGAACCAGGATTTTATTTCGAGAGGGGCCAAAACTAGCTTTAATGTAGAGACCAAAAATATTCATATGAAAATGGTATAAAATAGCCATTTTTATAATGTGTATAATAATAATTTTACAAAATGTTAGTATCCAAATCGCAATATCATAAAAATTCATACAAATTTATTTAGCTATATTAGCATTCAACTCAAGGATTCCACCGATATATTAAATATTTCTTCAATCCAAATTCATTATATTCTGTACAAGTTTATTAAAGTTTGTGATCCATAGTTCGAAATAACCTATTTTAAGGTCTTTTTTTTTTTTCTTGAAAATTCAATTGAGTATATTTCTCTCATTTTAAATTCTTTTTGGGTGATTCAAATTTATGGTAAACCCCTTTTACAAAATTTTAATTCTAATTTTTTTCTTCAATCTTGTCATTAAATCAAGGGGGCCAATCTTTAGAATATTTTTATAATATATAGTATAATATAATATACATAATATATAAAAGATTTTCAAAAGTTAGGGGGGGCCATGGCCCCCCTTTGCCTTCCTCTTGGTTCCGGCCATGCTTGTCGGTCAAATATCTCAGTTTTGCCTTTTTCTTTTGTCTTTCCTTTTTCTCCTTTTTACAGTTTGTAGTGCTAAAAAGCATGAATGTGCCTGAAATCATGATGTCCTTGGTTATGGTTAAAGGAGCTAGTCATGAACAATTAAAGATACTGCATAACACCCAAAAAAAATTAAAGATACTGCACATTTTGATTATTTTTTAGAGATGTCTGAGATCTCTCTTCCCTGGCCCCCAATAGTTTAAAGATTGATTAAACTAATCCTCAGCTCTTGTGTCATGTTCCAAAAATCCAAAACATCTTCCTAAGAAGCTGCAATGGTACCTGCTGCTTTCGTAATCTATAGTTTCCGACGACGCCTCAAAATCAATCCAGTGACAGCATCCCAGTTCATCAAGAGGCACAATGCAAGAAGATGGGCCACAAGCCACATTGTTTTGTGTGTGATTGATTAATAATCATATGGTGATCTAATTGGGTGGCATTTTTTATGATGTTTTTCCCCTGAAAGAGTGGAAGCACCTTACCAAGTTTGATTACTTCAATGTTTCCTAGATTACTGCTTCCATGTTCAGACAATGTTGGACGCTTCCTGTCCTTTGTTTATGAACTTCGAGGCTTGACTCCAGTTTGAATTTTGAAGTGTCATTGAGGATCTTATAAAGATCAGCATTGTTCAAAATTTTATATATAGGCAGACTGGTCTGGACAAGCTTCAATTAAGTTACCCCTCCATTTTTATTTTTAACTTTTATGCTGACACAGTAAAACGTTGGAGAAATTATTTTATGCAACAAGCATCATATGTGACCTGAGACACGCACAATCCCAGAGCTTGCTTCATAGAGCTAGGGTTTAATACAATAAGTCCTAAGGCAGCAGCACACAGATTTCCTTTCCTCTAGGCCGAATTATGGGTTTGGGTGGTGGGGCAAGGCAGGGGGCCCTAGCCGATAAGTTAGCCAATGAAAGAGACATGACACCAAGGAAAGAAAACATAAAAAGTGCCGGACTAAAGAATCGAATGAGCCACGCTTTGTTCCACATGACATCATTATTTACACTAATCAATTGTTACCCAAAAACCAGATGATGATGATTTGAGCCTTGCTTTGTTTAACTTTTTCATTTCTTTTTTCTTTAAAAAAAAAAAAAATATTTTTAACAATATTAAAATAAGAGTAATCCTTGATTCAAAACCAACAGTTATCACACCCATTGCAGCTCCTTTTTTCACAGTAGACTTATGAAAAGGACGACATTGGGTTAGTTGGTGCCCATTAATGATATAATAAATCTCCCTTGTGGAAATAATAACAATACAAGTACGGAGAACAAAATAAAGAAAATAAGGGGAGAATAGAGTTTCGAAAACTTGACCTCGTTATTTGAAAAATATGGATTGGGGGTGACTTATCCTATGAGGTTGAGAGCAGGGTTGGCAAACATAACATTAATAATAAAATAATTATTTACCTAGAATGAGGAAAAAGATTTAAAAAAAAAAAAAAGAAAAAAAAAAGGATATTAAAGTTGCAAATTAAAGGAGTCCAACATTGAACATAGTAAACTGAGCAAATGAAATTGTAAGCTAAGCCATATAAACACAAAATGAAACTCAAACATACCTTAAACACTTTGGACTCCTATACTTTAAAAGTCGACACTTAGTCTCTGCACTTTTAAAATTGGCAAATTTGACCCTTTTGTTAGTTGGTCGTCTACATTTTCGACCAATGACTATATTTTGCCTAAAAAATGACGAAAATACCCTTATTATTATCTACCCTACCTCAACACCTATGTCTGTGTTCCATTTTCGGTGCCCAAAATTTATTTTGCCGAAACAACGGAGTACATCGCCAGAAATTTCTTGTCGCCGGTTGTCGACATTGCTCGCCATTCTCTCCCCGGTAAGTCACTCCATTTCAGCAGTGATTCCAGTGACTCCTCCATAGACTTTATTTAAATTGCAAGGACTTCTAGTGGAAATTCTATTCAACTGTTCCTGTCTGATTCCAGCAAACTCGAGCAAATTCTTGGCTCCATGGCACTCCTTACTCCCATCGGACTTAATGTATTCAAACCTTTTTCCGGTCACAAAACCAACGGCAATATTCCCCGACTGCTTAAACAGAGCGAGCGGGATTGTCCCATTCAAGCGATTATTGTTAAGATCCAACAAAATCAACCTACCGCAGAACGAGTTGTTACCGAGTTTAAGGATAGATAAATTAGCCAATTGCCCAATTTAAGCTAGGATTTCGCCACTCAATCGATGTTTGACAGTGAGATCCAATTTAAATTAGTACACTTGCTCAAACCAGAAGGTATGGTTGGTATGGTTCCTGTCAATTGATATAAAGTCCAAAATCAATTTCTCCAGTGTTTTAATGTCCGTGAGCTCTTGTAGGATCTCTCCATGGAGGTTATTCAACTAAATTATCAAATCGCAAAGCTTTGATAAAGATCCCAAGCTTGATGGGATCGTCCCCGTGAGGAAATTAAAGCTCAAATCAAGCGAAACGACCTGGAACAGTTGCCGGCTCTCAGGAATAAAACCCGTTATCATATTGTTTTGAAGATACAGCTCTTTCAAAATTTTTTGGGGATCTTGACATAATCCAGAAGGGATTGACCTAGAAATATTATTCGAACTCGCATCAAATGACTCCAATTTGTCAGTTTCGACAGTGAATCCGATAGAATGCCGATAAAATTGTTATACGCAAGACCCAGTTTCTTCAAATTACTAATCTTTGTCAAAGTTTGAATGGGTAATTCACCGTAGAAGTTGTTTCTTGAAATATCAATATACTCTAAGAGATTGGGATAATCTCCGTGATTATTATTAATTTTTTTTAAGGAAAATGGAGTCAGTTGTGATTTTTTGTTTTGTTTGGTTGCTGAGAAAATATATGCAAAGAAAAGAAATTCGTATTCTGAATTTTGGATTTTCACCATTTCAAGCATTGGATTTGAGTTGGGTCTGCCATACAAAAAGGAAGGAGGAGGAAGAAGCATGTTATTCTGTGAGCCTTAAAACGCATCAGATAGGGGTTGTTTTGCTGCTTTATCAACCACAGCCATTCGATGTATTTCTCAGCCACGTGTCTTCATCTGATTACAAAGTAAATCCAAGCATATTGGACCAAGCAGAGGATCCGGATTGTGAACCAGCTTCTTTTTTTTATTTATTTATAAAATCAAAGGGTATATTAGTAAAATCATAATATAATTAGTCTCTGTGCCAAATTTTGAAAGTGTAGGGGACTAAGTGTCAGCTTTTAAAGTACATGGTGAAAAGTGTTTTTGGGTAATAGTACAGGAAAGCAAAGTATATTTTCTCCTAAAATAATTATGTACCTAGAATGAGGAAAACGATTGTTAAAAAAAAAAAAAGAATTTAAAGTTGCAAATTAAAGGAGTCCAACATTGAACATAGTAAATTGAGCAAAGCAAATTGTAAGCTAAGCCATATAAACACAAAATGAAACTCAAACATACCTTAAACTTGTAGCAAACTAGAAAAAAAAAAAAAAAAAAAAAAAAAAAAAATTTCAGCAGCCAATGATTTGCTAGCAACAGAGAAATAAGACTTTGAATAAAATGCATGTATGTTGTGTTTCTTGCCCATTAGTTGGTACCAAAAAAGCAAAGAAAGGAAGAGCATGGATGCGATAGCATGCTTAGTGATCAAACATTCAAACCCTTTAATATTTGGCACTTGTACTCTCTGCACCTTGATCAGTTGAACATTTTGAACTTATTTATATTTCTTTACCATTCATCATTATGACAAACCAATAAATCAATGGTTCAACATAGGGTTAAGTTGTGGTTTTGATGATAATCAATTTCACCAATAGGCCAGATTATGTTCCCCACCAGGTAAGCAACAAAAGGCTGTAGGTCAAGGCTCTGAGTACAACACTGAATTACCATTTACAATCTTTACTTCCATATTGTTTTCTAATGACTAGCTCCATTCTAGAGGATGGATTTGTGTGCTTTCAAATGCTATAGAAAAATCCATAGCATATATGTTCATTCGTAGAATTACACTTGTGCAATTACACATATATGTTCATTGGTAGAGTTCATTACTATTTTCATTTTTTACACCAAACTGAATTTACCCGCAACACCCCTCATTGGGTAACCCCTATGTCGAAGTGATACAATGATATAAAACACCAAGCGCTTATCTTTAAATAATGTCATTTAAAGTTAATAGAGTTTAAAACAGTTTTACAGAATACGCAAGTGCTGAAGTTTAAAATGATTTACAACATCTCAAAAAAATAAAGATAGCGTTGAGTACTAGTTTGTATCATGAGTACAGTCCCGTAATGTACCCAAAACAAAATCTCATATTACAAACCCCAAAAGGAGTGTCCACAAATGAGAAATATCAACACTGTCATGATCGTCCTCAAAATATCTCAAATCCTGAAAATTTCCATCTAGTCTATTGAGTTGGCGGTCCTGTGAGGGGAAAAGGAGTGGGGTGAGCAAAATCACTATTGCTCAGTAAGGTTCGTAAACCTCAAATATTACATGACGCTTTTAAAAGAAACTTTGTAATTCTTAAATTTATTAGCAAATTCCATCATCAACCAAACATTACGTAGTAATGTCATAATATCCATATTCATTTACATATTGTAGGATATATCCATCACATTCATATTTTATCATATTTATCAACAAGTTCCATCATCAACCAAATATTACATAGTAAAATCATCACATCTGTAATTTATTTACATATTACATAATATATCCATCACTTTTTCATTGTAAATGATCTCATACTACATGCATCTTTTATGCATATGGCAGATATACGATGCAATGCCCATGCAGTCATACCTGTCATTTCCTTTGTTCTATATGTTTTACAAAATAAAAAATTTCACACTGATGGTAACTTTATTTTAGGGTACACCATCTCACCACAACAGCATCCCCACCTTTTTAGGATGTATACCATCCAGTTCCCACCTTTTTAGGACCTAACGTGACCGTACTCACTGACGGAATGATTTACTTGCTGTTTTTAGCAATAGTGATATATTAGTGCACTAACTGTTTCCAAGATCTTTTGTCCATCAGTGGTATCTCAACACCTCGTTTCCACAGTTACATAAATAATCATGAATGCATATGATTTTCTATGCAATATATATCTCATGTAACTGTGTCTCATGCCAAATGCAATTATTTCATGCGATGCATATGGCATACATCTCATATCAACATTTCATGTATGACAATTCATGCATACATTTCAAGGCATATCAACTCAAGCATATATCTCATATCAACAGTTATATAAGTGATATGAATATGAATCATTCTGCTCACTCAACTTGAGCCACCACATGTAACTGTGCCACTGTAACGCCCCGCACCTCTCCAAGTAACAATATTGTTCACTTTGCCTGCACGCGCAACATGCGCGCCCATACATGCATGTCCACATGACAAGCATATGGTTTTACTTTCTCAGAACACATTGTTACTAGGAGATGTATGGAATTTACTTATAAGCCCAATCACTTCCTCTCTCAGGACATTACAGCCACATGCCATATGTCAATTTATTGTATCACATGCATATATTTTATGCATAACAATTAACATGCTCTCTCTCTCTCTCTCTCTCTCTCTATATATATATATATATATATATATATATATATATATATACACATCATGTTATTCTTAATAAACAGTAACATCATGTTATAAGCTTTACTACTATCTTAGACTTAAATTCAAAAGAATCAAGATAATTACCTCGCAGTTCATAATATAACAAAATAATAAAATATTATTGCTAATTGTGTTCATGTATTCTCATACACTAACCACATAAGTCAACACAGTCCCCTAAGCAGTATATCCATTCTCAGGGTTTACCTTAAGTCCACAGTATCCATTTTTTTTTACAGATGTCTCAACAGACTTGTTTGAGTACCCTTAGATGCCCAAAAACAAATTCAATAATCCCACATACTTGAATTATCAACACAATTAATATATATATATATATATATATATATATATATATATATATATATATATATATATATATTCCACACAATTAGTGCCCAAAACAAAATAAACCTCTTCTCTTGTCGATATAGTTCATTGGAAACATATACTCAAAATACTTCAAGGGAAAAGCATTTTCTTGGACTAAAACACCATTTAGTATGATAAGCATATCAAACAAAAATATAGAAATACATAAATTTGCTCAATCCAGCAATAATGTTTGAATTTTTAAAAATTCATCTCTTCGAATTAACCTGTGAAATTTTACAGGTAGAAACTAGATTCATGTATAAACATCTCCAAACTTTTTCATAATTTTTGGATAAAGGGAACACAATCCGAATTTAAATCCAAGTTGGAACACAAAAACAGAACAATTACATGCTGCGTGACAGCTATTTCTAAAATCAAAGAAAAATAGTAAATTGTGTCCCTTCTTCATAAAATTTTTATTGGAAACAAATCTAGAAGTTATGAAATCATTCCAACAAACCATTCTCAAAAAAGATTTTTCTACATTTAGTTAGAATTTTTAAAATAAAACCGGTTTGAATTGAAACCCTGGAAATTCAATGGATGTAAACTTTGATTTTTCAACCCCAAACCATGTTCGTCTTGCATTAGTTCATCAACCAAGATTTCTACCTCTAATAAATATAAAAAATCCTCATTTTGTTTCAAAATTAACATGAAATATGTAAGGTAGAAGAACCTTACCTAAACCATGAAGAGAAACATCTCTTCTTTCACTCTTCCCACGCCCCAACTCTCTCTTTCTTTCTTTCCTTCTCTTTCTTTCTTTTTGCCGAATCCTTCTCTCTCAATTCTTTTTTTCTCTTTTCTTCTCCCTTTCCCTCCTGACCCAAGCTCCTCTATTCTTCCTTTATGTGTGTGTGTGTGTGTGTGTGTGTGTGTGTGTGTGTATTCAATCCCTTCGTTCCCATTTGAATCATATATAAACATTATGATAGCGACACATTACTAACTTCTTTTTTTTATCTTCTAAATAATTTATTGGTGGACCCGTGGTGAGTAACCACATATTTCTTTGTCGGCACAATATATAATTCGTCTGAATCACTCCCTTCCTTTAATTGTGGCTTCTGTAGATCTTATAATTGCAATTCCCACCAATTAAGGCTTAATTTGGAATGATATTTGAAAAAGTTAGCTAGCTACAGGTTGGTCTCACTTGTTATTCACCAACTAATTAAGTTAGTCGGTAGTTTGGAAAGGTAGGAGATTTATATATACTGTAGATAGCCTTCAATATTATAATCAATTCACTCCCACCGAATCCATAATCTTCTATCTTCCTTTTTCCCAACCATCCCATTCTCTTGTCTCCCCACTATTTTGTATAGTGTCACAAAAGACACAAGACAATGCTTCCCACATCAATGCCAACTGAATTTGGGGAATTTGGTTTTCAAGAAGAATTGTGTGTATTAAAGGTGCACTCTATGTCCCATGCACCCTCCTCAAGCATGGCCACATGACACACTTTATGGTCAATGACAATGCGCCATGTGTGCAATAAATAAAAATAAAATAATAACAAATAAAAAAAAATGCTATTGAAAATTTTGGGGTCTCACATTACCAATTGAAATGCTGGAAATAAGATCAATTGCCAATGCTAAATTTTCATTTTTATTTATTTATTTACTTAGCTTAATTAATACTAAATGAAGAAAATGATATATAATATGCTCTTGAAAACCCTAAACTCTAAATCTTAAACGAAAACCCTAAACCCCTAAATACTAAATTATGTACCCTAAATACTAGAATCCTAAACCATAAACCATAACTCCTAAATCTTAAACCCCGAACCCTAAAACCCAAACCATAATTAACCCTGAACCCTAAAGCCCTAAACATTAAATCCTAAATCTTGAACTCTAAATCCTAAAACCCTAAACACTAAAATCCTAAACCCTTAAGCCCTAAACCATAAACCCTAAACTTTAAATCCTAGATCTTAAATCCTAGACCCCAAAACCCTAAACCTTAAACCTTCAAACCATTAAACTCTAAATCCTCAATATTTGCTCTCATGATCTATTTAATCTAATAGTCCAAATTTGTCCTGCATATACTTTTTTGTTTAAACAAATATCTACTTTCTCTTTTGAAGAAGAAAAAGAGGGAAAAAAAAAATAAAAGGAAAGAAGAAAAATACAATTGAATGAATGAAATAAAAAAACATAAGCAAAAACAAAATTTGCTCACTCGTTTAATTTAATTCAACAATCTAGTACATATAGTGGGGTTTTTTTTTTTTTTTTTTTAATATTTACTTCTTTGAAAAATAATTAGTGGGAAAAAAGAAAAGAAAAAAATAACTGAAAATATGTAGAATTGATGTGGCTAAGTATTTAAATGAAATGTGTACAATTAAAGATTAAGTGGCCTATGTAGCAAGCTTCAATGAGGCCATACAGCTGGGTTAAGTTGTTAAAAAAAAGAAAAAGAAAAATTACAGTTTGTTCGCCTCGAACTATAGGCCGTTTTGAAATTGCTCCCTGTGATATCTATTGAAACAATGTGCCCCTGAACTATTTTAATGTAACAAATTTCCTCATTCTTTCTGTTAAAAATAATGTTAGACTTGTTATTTTTTTGGGAAAAATACACTTTGCACCCTTGTATAAAGGGCCAAAAACACTTTGCACTCATGCACTTTAAAAGTGAACAATTGAACCCTGCACTTTCAAAATTTGACAGATTGGTCCCTTCTGTTAGTTGACCGTCTATACTTTTTACGGAATGACTATATTTTGCCTATAAAATTACGGAAATGCCCTTATTATTATCTACCCTACCGCAACACCCATGTCTGTGTTCCATTTGTCAATGCCCAAAACCAATTTGCCGGAACAACAAAGTAATCACCAGAAATTTCCTGTCACCGATCATCGCCATTCTAGGCTAGAAATTTTCTTCTTATATAGCTTAGAAAATTTTAAAACAGGATCAATAAATTGGATATAATCATATAAAATAAAATAAAAAAAGAAAAGGAATAATCCATCTTCTGCTACCAATTCTTCAGCAGCCCCGCCACCAGATCTATATATATACACAATAGTCTTCATATCTATTTTTTCCCTTTTTAAAGAGGTCAAGTTTCTTCTGAACTTTCTCAAGAAAATTCCCCCCCAAGAAAGAGATTCTTCTCTTCACCCATCTCCCATCTAATTTACTACTAAATATATACATAGAGAATCTTCACTTTGTCGCTTCTAGAACCAGAAACATAACCCACCAAATTAAATCCAAAATAAACCAACAATTACAAGAACCAATTGACTAGCTTCACTTTACCAGCTCTGAAACCCACCCAACATTAGGTATTTGACCCGAAGAGGTTGCCGGGTGAGCCCGATCCAGCGAGTTCTCTTTGCTCAGTTTCTCCAACATCTTTGCGCGCAAGTCTCTCCCTGACTCAACGCTCTCCAACGCTGGTTCCTCCTCACAACTCTTGTCATAGAAATCCAAGTACCCTAACCCGGATCGAGTTGGAACACAGGTAGGAGTCGACGACAAGCTACAGAAATCGGGTCGAAGCATAGAACCCCTCGGGGACCCGACACCATTCTATCCAAAAACCCTAACTCATTGACTAGTATAGAGACAAAGATCAATCATCCATTGAAGAAACGTAGAGAGAGAATCTGATTCAAGAAGAAAACAAGTCAATAGGCAATCTGTGATTACAATTTACAACTTTCCTCAATTATTTGTTTATTTTTTTAAATCAAAGGGTATATTGGTAAAATCACAATATAATTTAATACAGTAAGCCCCTATGCCATATTTTAAAAGTGCAGGGGTTCAATTGTTCACTTTTGAAGTGTAGGGATGCAAAGTGTTTTTAACCCTTAGTACAGGGGAGCAAAATGTATTTTCCCCTATTTTTTTTTTACAGTATTTATCCTAAACTGCTACTATGTCTATAAGCATATCAATAATTTTTCATGATTTTTTTTCAATATATTTTAATTTTTATGAACTATTTTTCTATACAGTAAATAAAATTCATAATAAATAAAATATATTGAGAAAAATAATGAAACTTCACCAATATGCCTCTAAACCCATTAGCAATTCAGGATAAATATTGAATAAAAAAATAACAAGTCTAAGGTCATTTTTCAGTCTAAAAACACAAATGGCTAATTGCGAGAAGGGGGGTAATTTGAAAACGACCAATAGTTCAAGAAGCACATTGCTTCAATCGATAACACAATGGAGTAATTTAAAAATGGCCTCTAGTTCAAAGGGCTAAACTGTAATTTCCCCTAAAAAATATCCATTTCATAATTTTTCACAGCACAGATGGCTCCATAAATGCCTTCTGTTGTGGGCCGCAAGTTAATCGTGTGGCTTGCTACACTTAGGGATGGCAATGGGATGGGGTGGGGCGGGGCGGGTTTTCCACTCCCCCGTTCCCGTCCTCGCTTATAAAATTACACCCCATCCCCGCCCCGTATCCCGGTGGGGAATATAATTATATCCCCGTCCCCGCCCCGTCTCCCAGCTTTTTCAATAACAAATGAATTAGGAATTATAAAAAATTGTAACAATTTTCAATAGTTATTTGTACTTCATCTCAAAAATATGATTTTGTTTTTTTTAAATTAATCGTTTGATCAATGTGATTTTTTGTATATATGATGTCTCATGTGTACACACATGTAACTTAATCCAATCGTTAATTTATCAAAATACCTATCCCATATTGGTTTTACAAACCATGTGTCAAACTAAGGATAAGATGGTATGCGTAGGACCAATAGTAAAAAAGATTTGATTAATTGACCGTTAGATTAAATACAATTATTATGAATTTCATGTTCACAAAAAATCACAGTGATCTAACGGTTAGTTTATGACAAATGTTCATAAAAAATTATAAGAATTTAATTCTTCAAAATATCATAAATTTTATCCAGATAGTTTTTTTTTTTTTTTTTTTTTAAATAACTGTTGGATCATTTTGATTTTTTGGAGTATGTAATTTATAATAAGTGCATTTAATCCAATGGTCAGTTTTTCAAAATATATTTTGTATTTATCCCTATAGAATATAAACTACAAATGTCACCTTACACATAAACAACATAACTGTATAAAGTGCAACTTATAACAACATCGTTCCTCTCATCGTGAACAGAGATAAAGCTTGAATAATTGAAAAGAAAGAGAGAGTTAACAAACTCAACACAATAAGGGAGACTTAACTTATTATATAGAAAATATATAAGAATGGTTTGAAAATGTTAGAATGTTAGTGAGATCACCGGGATGCTTGAAAATCAAGTAACCAATATTATTAAAAAATGGTTTAAAATGTTAAAATTGATGGGAGGGACATAAAAGTTAAGAGTTTATTAATAATTTAAATTATATTATATATTATATATAATAGAATATATAAAATATAATTTATGTATCATATAAAATTATATATTTTTAATATAAAATTTATATAAACGGAAATGAGGAATCCCCGCGGGGCGGGGATAAATAAGCGGGACGGGGCAGGGCATTGTAAATCCATCCCCGCCCCGTATCCCGACGGGGCAAATATTTTTAACCCCATCCCTGTCCCGTACCCCAAAAAATTCAAAGATAACCCGTCCCTATAAGAGCGGGGCGAGGCGGGGCAAGAATGAGGCAAATTGCCATCCCTAGCTACACTAGTGGATGAATTTTTGTCAAAACTATTGTTCATTCCAAGTTTATTCCCAATATAATTTAGTAAAGTAAATTATCCAATTGAAAAGAAATATCTGCATTGGAAACAAGGTTGAGTTGACATTAACGGGTGCGTTGCGTTTGAAATGATATGAGGCATTGGATGCATCATGCTTTAGGATTAGCCCAAGGTGCGCATTTGCACTGGTTTATTCCTAAACCAATATTTTATATATATATATATAGTCCAGACCCAATTTAGATAAATACGATCAACTCCTTATTGGGATAGTTGGGACATGTATTTTGAAAAATCGACCATTGGATTAGATACTTCTGTTACGTATGTCATGTCTGTCAAAAATCACAGTGATCCAACAGTCGGTTTCTGATACCCGTCCCAACTATCCCAATAAGAAGTGGACCGTATTTATCCAAATGGGGTCCGGACCCAATGGATCATTTCTATATATATATATATATAATGCACGACATCGCTTAAGAGCATTGTTATTAAACCCGGACCGGATCGGCCAGTTGGACCAGGAACCGGTCCCCTATCCGGTTGGTTTAACCCACAAAAACCCATTTTTTAAATAAACCGTTCAACCCGGCGGTTCAACCAGTCAAAAAACCGGTTAACCCTTTTTTTTTTTTTTTTAAATTTAAATTTTATTTTTAATTTTTTAAGGTGCTAAAATGACTAAAATAGTCCCAATATTTTTAAAACCTCTTAAAGCCAAGAAGGCTAAAAGGGCAAATTAGTTTTAAAAAATCTCAAATAACAAAAAGAAACCAAAACACCTAATTTAATAATACAATACTCTTATCTTGCATTTTAAAAAATTTATATAATAAAGATTGATCAATAGTAATTATCAATTATCAATTTTGATGACTGCACATAAATTCAAATATATGAATTGATTGTACAAACATTTAAAAAAATTATATTTTGAATCATTTACAGCTTTTATTCTAATAAATAAATAAATAAATAATATATTTATGACGCCACGGTTCAACCCGTTGAGCCGGTTGACCCTTAACCCGGTAACTTTTTCAGTTCGATAAATGGTCCGAGTTTTAAAACATTGCTCAAGAGTGTCAGGTACGCATCCAAATGCAACCCCCTACTCACACTACCCCCTGCTGCCGTCGAAGCACAAGTCGTCGACCCCCAGCTGCCGTCGGAGCCACGCCGACGTTCGTCTCCCTCTGTAGTCCCTCCCACGCCGCCGACATCGGAGCTCACACTTCCACCTGCTGCCGTCGACCCCTGCTGCCGTCTGCAGAAATTCGTGCATTGAGAGATGGGATTCGGAGCCAGTGCTAAACCTCGTCGAAAAAGGGCCAGTGCTAAACCAGGTTAGTGGATATACATGAAAATATCTTTTGTGTGGATATACTCGATTTCCGAAGAGAAGACCCAGTGCTCTTGTGCAGGCATTTTCCTTTTTTTTTTTTTTTTTTTGTGTGTGGATATACATGAAAAAATCTTATGCAGAAATGATGTTTTTTGCTTATAAAAAAAAATGATTTTTTTTTTTTGGATAAAAAGTAAAATAAATTTGAAGTTGCTCAGAGTTGCTTTAATTTAAGCCATTTATTTCCAAATAATGATGTTATTCATGTGATATTTTGTGATTATTAGCAAAGGGGTAAAATTGGAAAAATACATAAAATTTCATTCCATTCCTGTCATTGCCAAACACAAGAAATGGAATGGACTCTCATTCCGACTCCTAATTCCAAGCAGTATCCAAATGCTTCATATGGAATAAATTTATGATTCCATTCCATGCCAGCTTGGGAATGGAATCGGATTCCATTCCGACCTATTTGATTCCCCCGATCCAAACGGGGCCTTAACTCTTTTCAGTTCTCATAGCCACACCCGGCAATTTTGTAGAGATGATTTCTTAGTCACTAACAATGGTGACGATCTGTCAATCTCCCAAAAATTATGGTGATCCAATGTTAACATTTCAAAATATCGACCGTAAAAAACTGAGATTACTGAAAACTGTCACGATTTTTTTGGATGACATTTTCTGAAAAACCGACTATTGGATGATTGTGATTTTGATAAATTATTGTCAATTTCCATTGTGCTGTACATTGCACTCAAAGCGACTTCATTTATTTTTCTTTCACCATTCAAAACAATTCTATTTGTTTTCGTTTGCTTATAAATTTGTACGGCACTGAAGGATTTTGATAAATTATTCAATTTCAATGATTATGATGATGTCTCCCTTATGTTCTCCTTTACACTAGAGCACTAACAAAATGAGCAAGTCAAAGCAACCGTGGTTACAAAAGATTATAAATGCTAGTTCATACTATCAATATCTTTCCCTATTTAGACTGACATTATGAAATTTTTAGAGGGAGAAAATTAATTCGAGATTGATTTGGATCTGCACAGATTCAGTTCCATTTCTAGGAAAGGATTTGAAGCAATCCAAGATAGACTAAAGCAATGCATCTTGGATATTGGCCTCACAATTCAGGAGAGTTTGTTCTTCGATACCCAAGCAAGTTTAAACAGATTTCCCTTTTAGAATCTGTTATTATTAATTGTTGTCAAAATCATGATAGGATGATCTATAAAATGATCATACTCATTTCAAGATCAAGTCTTTTAACTTGAGCGAGTAAATTCAACATTTGAAAGTTTCAGACCTTACAGGGAGCAAGAGGCTTCCCACACAAACCTCTGTTCCCAGAGAAAGAATTCTCAGGAAAATCACTCAGAGGAGGTTTCCCAGCACAGGAATTTCCCCCACCAGAAGATTATCTGACAAATCCAACTCTTTCAGATTCTTCAAATTCAAAATCCCATTTGGTATTTCGCCAGTAAACCACTTTCTCTGCAGCTTAAGCCTTTCTAATGGGCGTAAGTTTGCCAGAAGCAAGTTGAAATCCAGCTCATTGTAGCTCAAATCCAAACTCTGCAGTGATTGCAATTTCCTATAGAAGAGCATGGATGCAACGGCATGCTTAGTGATCAATCATTCAAACCCTTCAATATTGGGCACTTGTACTCTCCACCTTGATCAGTTGAACTTTATGAACTTATTTATATTTCTCTACTGTTCATCAACATGATAGACCAATAAATCAATGGTTCAACATGGGGCTAGGCTGTGGTTTTGATGCTGATCAATTTCACCAATAGGCCAGATTATGTTCCCCAATTTCTTCGCCACCAGGTAAGCAACCAAGGAATGTTGGTCAAGGCTCGAGTACAACACTGAATTACCAGTGATAATGAGCACAAACAATCAAGACAGGAGGGCATGCGGCTTTGTCATTTACAATCTTTATTTTTCCATGCATATTGGTTTTCTATTGACTCCATTCTAGAGGGTGGATCTGTGTGATTTCAAATGCCATGGAAAAGTAAATGAAACGCAATGTATTTAATTTCACAAGCAATGCAGAGACACTTGACTGTTCCAATTTTCTTCCATAAATGGTCAGGATCATTTACTTTACTCAAATTAAGGCTCAGATTAGCCAACTGATGAATCAAATAGTGTAGTTGATAACAGACAGAAACCTGTTCATTTTCTCTAAGATCGATATTACAGCGATAAAATGAACACTAGTTACTGCCATGAGATAAGACTGATGCTGCTGATATAGATGCAGTAGGGATGGTATTGTCTCGATCTACATTTCCAAAGTTGGCCTTTCCAGTTAACATCTCTATTGCTATTTGAGCAACATCAGCAAACCATTCATCCTCTGGCAACCCACTGCCAAAAAGCCCAAAACAAAGGATTTTAATGCATAGATAACAAAGGAGCCAAGAATAGTGGATAATTAACATATTTTTCAGAGGACATCCATGCATAATTGCTATAAACATTTAGCTCCTTTGATCGCAAAAGAAAGGAATAGAATAAAGGGGTGGGGGAAGCAAATAAGTTATACAAGCGAACATATTTGATGTTTGATGTTCTTTCTCTCTTGTTAACTAGACTTACCTATAAGGATCTATTCCAGTTGCGGCAACTGCATCAATAGCTCTAGCTAAAATGTTTTTGATAACTTGATGAAGATGCCGAGTTAAGTAACGGCCTTGGGATGAAAAGAGTATCACAAACTCCATATCCAAATAAAACTGTGCAAGAATCAAACGTGTATCATATTTGAATTACTTCTATAAAATATTAAACATGAGAGAATATGAAATAAAGATCTTGTTTTTCTTCCATATACCTGTTGAAGGCCAAGAGGACCCAAAGGCTTTGGCCCCTCCTCAATTTCTTCCCAAAAGCTTTGGTCATTCGAGAGCCACAGGATGACTGTCTCTGTGAGTCTCACCAACAGAATAGTTGCAGACCTTTCCCTTCCTATGAACATATCTGTTGCCATGCCTGCCATCCGAGTCAATTTTGCAAAAAGTGCCTGAACAGAAATATATATAATTAATGATAAACCATAGGGTCTTAAGGAATAGAAAAGTTAAAACAACAAAGCATGAGTACTACAGAAACTGCAAAATAATGCACAAAAACTCTTAGCAAACTAAAAGACAGAAGGCTTCAGTCATGATTCAATTGGATTTGAAGTAGGCTCTTGAAGGTCTAAAAGCACTCTACATAAGGAGCACAACTTATGTAACAAAGATGCACTCATTCTTTCACTTTTTGATGTGTTAAACATGGAGACGATTATGTGTGTTGGGCGTCGTTTTGAGCAGTGACTACTGTCTCGCAGTTCATTTTGTTTCGAGCTTACATACATCTTCTATTTTTGTCCAACTCCAGCACCAAGTTCCATGTTGTTATTCATAAAGCGTAAACCTTAATTTCTCAAAGAAGATACTAACATGCAATTCGCTCCGAATTACCTGAAATATTGGAGATGGAAACCATTCAGGCTCTTCTGCATTTCCATCCATACTTAAATACATCTCTGCACTTAGACAGGCATCACCATCTTCAGTGAAGATGAGATCAAGGACGTGTTGGCGACAAAAGCTATCTCGCAACTGATCAACAGAGCGCTGAAGCCGCTTCTTCCATTCTCTTTGCTCCGGAAGACGGTTTTGTCTTTCTGAAGTTCTTCTAGGTGGTTCATCAATTCTGTTAGTCTGGTGCAAGGGCAAAAGCTTCATTGCAGCACGTGGGAGCAACTCTTCTGCTAACAAGGTTGCATTGGCCATCAAAGCCAACTGTTGGGCCTCTGTCTCTGCCATCCCAACAATTCTATTCGCAGAACCTTCTGGTTTCTCCTCATTCTCCATTGAACCTGGCAGAGCATTTATCAGTAAATTGATGTAGGAATTGAACACTTGTAAGAGACCTTCCAATGTGGGAACTCCCAGCTGCAAGTTCTCAAGGGGGCCCACTTCCTCAAAAAATTCCTGAAAAAGAATTCCAAACATAGTGCACAGTTAAAAGGATGAAGGGCTCCATCAATATGTATAGAATATTACAGAAGTGCTTTTATATCATCAAGTAAATTCATTGTTGCAATTGGGTGGAATCTGCCACTAAGCATTGTTTTTTATATCACACAGCAGCTGTAAATAGTCAGCTTCTTGGACTTATAGAGCAACAACTATCATTTAAATAAGAACAAGTATCAAGTTAAAACAGATGTTAATGAGGAATATATTTTAAACAGGAAAAGGAAACAAGTTAAATCACCTGAACCATTGAATTGAATCTGTGAGCACTACTTGAAAGCTTTGGCTGCGATGCACTCATATTACCAAGGGATGAATTACGTGGTATTCCCAAAGAGCGAGCACCAGATGGTGGATGAGCAAGGATCCAGTCATCTGCGGCAGCTAGTGCAGCACTGCACTCTTCAATTCTTTTCAAGTTGGCACTCAATGCCTGTTCAACACAGGGCCTAAAGAGCCTCAAGAGGACAGGAGAAAGGGCCAATCCACATGCCTCTAACAAAGAACAGTAGCCTAAGCATATTTGAACAGATTCAGCAACAGCTCTTAGACTCCCTGCTGCAGCTGATGAAGCAAGAGAATGTCTCTTCAGGACAAGAGCAAAAGCCTGACTCTGCTTAACGGCCCAGGTTACAAGCTCAGATGCATATGCAGGCTCCTCTCCAAAAGCCGCCAAGGAATCGCTTGCTGCCTGGGCAATGGTTGAAAAGACGAGCTGTGAAAGAGCAGCAGTATATGCTCCCCCATATAGAGTGCTTGACGGGCGAAGACTCTGCATATCACTCTGCAACTTCTGTTGGTGAGAATTAAGCAGCAAAGTATGCGCACGGGGACTGTCCCCAAGTTTCTTGAGAGCTAGAACAACTGAACGAAGATCAGCACCACGAGTAGAAGGTTGGCAAGCGGCCTCTGTGAGCTGATCAGCTAATTTTTGCCTATGTTGCGTGAGAGCAGTCTGCAATGATAAGAATGCAGCTGGACTTAATGTTTGCATATCATTAGCTTCTTCTGCTTTCCTTTCTCCTTCGTCCAGGGCAGCCAAGGCTTCGTCCACTCTCTTCTCAGCCAACAAAACTTCAAGTGTATCCAGTAATTGTAGTGACCATTTTTCTATCTTGGAAAGTTCCCTATTTTCAAAATCAGATCTGTCCTCTGCTGTTGAACCGTCAGGACCAGTAGAGAGGGAATCAATACGAACTCCTTCAGCTAAACCATGAACTAGAGCTGCCTGAGTAGATAAGAGATTTCTAATGGAAAGTAGCTCCCCTTCAAGATCTGAGATTTCTTTAGATGTGCTGCAAATGTAAAGAATACAGATAGTTCTGTATGTCATGTGCCATGACCCTTTATACACAGAGATAGCAAATCCTGACTATTGATTCAAAAAACTGATGCATTCTCCCTTGCAAAGTACATACATCCTTTTAAGAACCATAAAATCAAGGTGGCTCAATGTTTCACAGCATTTGTAGAAAACTATTTAATATTTGTTTAGAAGTTTAAAATGAGGGAGTCATTTAATCATGACAAATATTTGCAGTTGATCACTTGATCTTGTGCAAGGGAAATTCAAACAAGGGGATGGCAGATTTTTCCAAAGCTAAATTTAGAAAGACGAAAGTTTATCATAACTGTTTTAGGGGAACCTAAAATCACTAATATAAAAAAGATTGAAGAGATTTAGAGTATGAAGGTTTCAGGAAAGCAAGATTAGGGATACACATAATGTGATCTCTCTGGTGAACCAGATTTTCTGTTAGCTAACCACTCTTATAGATGGTCGTGTGCCAGGAACGTGGGTGAGGCGACATCCCCACACTGTCAAGGAGGGGACGTGCGCCTCCCACCTAATCATTTCGATAGCTGTGTTGTCCACGTGGACGTAGGCCCCGCTATTGATCTGGTTGTAGAGTAGGGTTGGTTGCTCTTCTACCGAAATAGTTGCGGGAGAGGCCATGAGTCAAAAGGTGGCCACTCTACCCCTGTAACAACTCCGAAGTGGAGTGGAGATCTTTTGTCCCACTTTTATGTACCACTTTCCAGTCCTCTCTTACAAAAGTCCACCTTGAAAATTTAAATATGAATATTTATTAAAGGGTGTGATTTTCAAATTGAACTTTTGTGAGAGAGGATAGAAAAGTTGTACATACAAGTGAGACAGAAGATGTCCACTCCCCGAAGTGGGGAATTTGGTTCCCACAAGAATGGTGACAAATAAAAGCTAGGAATACCTTTTAAGTGCTGTTTTTTGTAATCTCAGAATCAAATATTCATAAGGGTGAAGATATTGAGGAGAATGTGGCCTATAGAATTAAAACCTTAAAAATTAATATGGGATCTATTGTTTCTCTCTTTATCTGTATCCTCAATCAATGCCCTAAAAACCATTATCAGTTTTAGGAATTTATGGTGGTCTTAAGGAAATTTCAAGTAAATGCCAACATGGTAAGGGAAATGGATGACATAACAGTTATAGGTAGACAGCCTGAATATATATATATATATATAAATTAAGGTTACATGCATAAGTAAATATGGCATTAGCTGCAAAACATGTTTACCACTCTGAAAATCATTTTTGCATACTTAAATGTATTGTTCTCACCGAATGAAGGCTCCGTAATTAGCATAAACACTTCTACGCATCTCCTCTGCAGATGCCTTCTTTAAATCTACAAGATAAGCACACAAGTGCCTTATTTCCTGTCAATCATGCACACATACAAAACTTTTAGCTTCTTTTGCACTCTCTAAATCAAATTAATTAAGAAAGAAGCAGCAGCCACACTCTTCATCATTATTATAGTGTGTGTATATATATATATGGAGAGAGAGAGAGAGGGAGAGAGAGAACCTTTTCGTTCATGGTTTGGCATTTGGAGGTGACATAAGCATCGGGATCGAAGTGAGATGACTTGAAGACTTTAAGCCTATCGTTTAGTGTTAGATCACCCTCAAATTCTGCGGAGTCTCCTTTGCTTGATGATACCGACACTCTTGAACGAGATGGCGTTCCCGATATTTCCATCTTATAATTAATTAATTTCAATTCTCCCAACTTCGATTCTATAAATTAATTTCAATCCCAACTTAGATCACCCCAAAACGGAATATAATCCCAGAGAAAACAATTTTTCCTTCTTTTTAGCTACATCAAAGCAATCAAAACACAGGATCATATATATATATACACGCACACGCAATGTGTATTTGAATGACGAGTTGAGTTTGGGCAAATTAACATGCTATATTTCTATTATGCAGCCATTAGAAAGAAGCAACCTGCTGAATCGGTCAATAACAACGTTACATAATCACGTAGGATTCGCTTCGTTTTGTTTGGGTTGACCTTAGCCGTCCGATCATTTACATTGATATTAGCCACTCATCATGTAGAAATTAAACCTTTTCCTAGTTTTAAGAATGCCAATGTATTAGATGGTAAGATGAAATAAATTATTATAAGGTGCACCTGATGCAAGTTAGGTTTTCTCTGGAGGCCTAATTGCAAAATAGATTTTGAAAAAAAATGGACCATTACGGATGTCATGTTTGCCAAAAATCATGGTGATCCAACGATCGATTTTTGAGAAGTCACAAGGAAAATATGACTTTATTTTGATTCTTGCTTCACCTCCTCCTTTCTCTTTAGCTTAACAATCTTTAATTTTCTTCATATTACTCTGATCGATATTGAAAATCATGCTTTCAAACACCTTACTGTATATGTTCCTCCATTTCCAGAGATTCCAAACTGCCACCATGAATAAATTAAACTATTCCATTGAACTAACCAGTCTTTCTTCTGTTATTTTTAAATTTTTTTCAAACCAGATCATCAAATTCTTTTAAAAAAAGCTTCAATTTCTCCCTCTCCTATGATTTCTTTCCATATCATCTTCCCTACCATTCAATCACGTACGCATGCAAGATATGTATCAATGCTTCCTTCTCTTCTCCACAAACACTACATTTCGCATCCTCACCCATTCCTCTTCCACCTATATATTTTCATTAGTCATGTACTGGCGTACTGCTAATTAACCAGCAAAACATTTTAATTTTAGGTTTCCACAAAATCTTCCAGTTGAACAAAATATTCAAGCCTCTTTCATTTTCTGACAAAATCTCATAAGCTGTTTTGGTTGAGAATTCCCCAGTATTCATTATCCTTGCAATTTCCAGCATTGGGCAGTAAAATGCTCAGAATCTCTTCAACTTTATCCTCTGGCAGCCAATCCTTCAGTTTATCTTCATTCCATTTTCCTTCTTCATTAAACTCAGCAACTTTCCTATTTCGCTCTTTTTCCTCCTCATCTATCAGTACTATTTCTTAATTCCAAAGGTTTTTTACCCACCCACCAGTGTTTCCAGAAATCAATTCTCCTTCCTTTACCCACGTACTCTCCATTTCATTCCTTTTTCTAACAAATCATTTCCTTTTGTTATTCCCTTCCTTTTTCAAATTAGGATTTTTTTTACCGTTCAAGCAAATACTGAGTAGTTTGTATACCCAAAAGTCTTTTTTTTTTTTTTTTCAAAATCGATCAGTTGCAGAACATTTTCTTAATTAAAACATATTTTTCCCTTTAATATATATATTTTATGGAGATTGTTATTTCCATTTTGAAAGCTGCAGATTCCATGAATCATTCACTAGATTAATGTGCCCAAGGTTGCTTGGAAAATCCTACCAAAAAAAGATGGTGGTAGGAGCAACGTACGTGCAGACAAAAAGTTGTGTTCTCCATGGATGAAACCTCGTGAAAGCCCAGAGAAGAGGAGCAACAACACGAGGTCTGGAACTGCTGCAATTCTAGTCTCTCTTTCTCATCATCAAGATCAAGACTCACTTCAATTCGCATTACCACCATTATTTTCAAGCACCCACAACCATAATTAACAAAGCCAAATTCCACCTTGAACGCTCGACCCCTTATCCAACGACTTCTCTAACTTCATACAATGTCAAATGTATGGGTGGCAAAATTAGTCCAAACCCATTTACTCGTCAAAATCCATTTAGTAATAATGGATATGGATAGGTACATTTATTAAAATGGATCATAATTGGGTCACCTAATTAAACTTATTTATATGATTTTTATTCTTAAATTTGTAACATATACCCATTTAACTAGTACCATGTCTTGACCCATGTCCATATATCATAGGTCGACCCGACCCATGAACCCATATACCATGAGTCAACCCATTTTTTTATTTTTTTATTTTTTATTTTTAAAAGGAAAAAAAAAAATGCATATACACACTAACAAAAAAACTTAAAATAAAATAAAATTACCGTATTTAACAACAAAATTTAACATGTCATATTTATATTCTATATAAAAAAACTAGTACCATGTCTTGACTCATTTAGACCTATACTCATATATCATGGGTTGACCTTTTTTTTTTTTTTTTTTTTTTTTTCTTTTTACACGCATATACACGCCAACAAAATAAAATAAAATTGTCACATTTAACATGTTATATTTAAATTTTCAACAAAAATTACGTTTTTACAGTTATTCTAAATGCCACAATTTTGCAGTCAGTTTTTTCAAAAACCAACCGTTGGATCATCCTGATTTTGGTAGGCATGACATTCATAAGATAATTATTTTATCCAACGGTCTATTTTTTAAAATATATTCTGCAACTGACCCTACAGAAGCACAAAATACCAAAATATATAAAACTGAAAGTTTTTTGACATAAGGGCACATGATTATCTTTTTGGCCAAATGTTACATATTTTCACAATGACATTTTTCAAAAACAAACCGTCGGATTACTATGAGTTTTTGCAGGCATGACATACAAAAGAGGGGCATCTAATCCAACGGTCAGTTCAATGAACTGTAATGCCTACAAAAACTCATAATGATGTTAGTAGATTTCTCGAATTTAGCAATAAACTTTAAATTCTATTAATTAATTTTATAACAATTCTATATCACCCGACACTTTAATCCCGACATATCAAGATTAGGGCTGTTCAAAAAACCAACCAAATCGGAAAACCAAACCAAAATACTGGTTTGGTATGGTTTTCTTGGTAATTTGGTTTGGGTTGGTTTGATTTTTTATTTTATTTTTTATTAGTTTGGTTTGGTCCAGTTTAGGCAATTTCCAAACCATTATAAACCGGACCAAACCGATATATATATATATATATATATATATATTTTAAAAATATTTTTACAACCTTTAAAATTTAAATGATGCGTTTTGGATTTTTGGAACACAGCTGAATAATTCTAACTATATAAATTTTTATATATTTAATAATATTTGATACTTTTGTAAACTAAAGAAGTACATAATATAATTAATATTTCTATAAACAGGGACTTTCAATAAATTTAGTAGCCAAAATTATGCCCCAAGAACATATATATATATTTTTAATATTTTGAAGGTACAAGAATTTGATTGTTTACATCGTATAGGCTAAAGGCCCAAAATTAAAAGTTAGAAGCGTGAAAGTAGTAGAAAAATAAATATAAAAATAAATAATTTCAAAACCGGTCAAACCGCCCAAACCAAACCGGTATGATTGGTTTAGTTTGATTTTGTTTAATAATTTAATTGGTCTGCCTGATTTATGAAAAATACAAATCGGATTTTTTTGTTTGGTCCCAAAATTAAAGCGAAACCGTCCAAACTGGACCAGTGAACACTCCTAATCATGATGATTTTAAATTCGGATTAAAGTGTCGGGTAATATAGTGGAATGTGTGAGCTTCTCAATATCAAACTTATAATATTTGTTATTAACTCAAGAAATGTATGATTAATTACTCCTCCATGGAAAGAATATATACGAGATCTTTCAAACTCACTACTATCAACAAGATCGCTGTTGTATTTTTAGCGGCGTATATATATTACAAAAAAAATCATAAATCACCCCAACCCATTTCACTCCACCCAAAAATTATGGCATCGAAAAATTAACAAAAAGGTTTTCTTTTTATCCTTTTTTGCGTGAAAAGATGTCCTTATTAATTTTGTTACAACGAAAGAGCTCCTCAAGAGGCAGTCTTAAATAACAGATTTAAGTGTGACAATGACTTTCCTGTTAACCCAACCAAAAAAAAAGAAAAAAAAGCACTGATCCACCTTACTCTAATGTAGATCTCAAAATTATTTCAACTTTCAAGAATTTCTAATAAACGATCATATATCACCTTCTTCTTTTTCCTTAACTGCAAATGCACCCTCACACCCCATTAAGCAGTTTATCTAAATTTTAGCAACCTGCATGCTGATCGATCCACAAACCATTATTGGTAGAAATAACATTTTTGAATTGAAAAAAATGCTAAACACACTGAATTGTAGACCAAAATTTTATAAACCAAATGACGTATAAGAATGATACAACCTCAACTTTTGTGTATTTAAAAAAAATCACGAAAGTGAGGTTATATCTAACTGTCACATCAAATAGTTGAAAATTTTTTATTTAAAAGTTGGTCTGTTAGCATTACTCTTTAGCATCCCATTACTTTGTTGGGTTTCAGTGCAGGCTTCTCCGCCACAGTCCCATCATTTCCAGCAAGAGCCCTATACTTATCTTTCCTTGTAAAGCTAGTGCACTCATAGGAAAGCGTGGCAGCAATCACTCTCTGTATATAATTTGCTACTTCATGGCTAGATTTCCCAGAACTGCAAGTCAGCTCCAATGGCAACTTATTCAAGAATGTTACTTCATAGGCAGGACTAGGATTCATAAAGAAGTAAAAAGGGTCCATCCCTTTCCACCCTCTAGCTGTAGTGCCATGAAACATACTCATGCGATTCACCATAGCCACAGGCACAAGCTGATCTGTCAGCTCAGCAAACAAAGCCGAAAATCTAAGAAGAAACGGTTCGCGGCATGTGGTTCCTTCTGGGCAAATAGCAAGATCCCCTTCTTCTAGAAGCTTCTTGATCATGGCTGCATCCATGGCTCGGTCGCGGTTGAGTCGAACAGTTTTGATGGGTGAGATGACCTCGGAGAGTCGAGAGACTGAGTAAGTAACTGCAGGAATTGGACGGCCGAGTGCTGTAGAAAGGAAGATTGGGTCGAGGAGGGTACGGTGAGAGCAGATGAAGAGGACACCGGTGTTGCCGGTTGATTTTTTGGGTGCCGGTGGTGGGTTGCCTTTGACGGTGACTCGGACACCAAGTGCCCAAAAAGCGTAGTAGACGAGCGGCATGGGAAGGAGGGAACCGGCGGCGATTCGTAAACAGGCGAGGAGGAAACCTATGGGGATCCAGAGAATTGTTAGTAGTGCCATGAGAGGAGTTAGTTTCTGGACGAGACGGCCGTCGTGGAAAATTATGGGCTTGGGAAGCTTGTCATTTGTTACGGCGGGGACTTCTGGATTTGGTGGCACAATGTACCCTTCCTGCATTTTCAATCATTGATTCAATATTGTTGCTGTTAAGTTGTAAATTATAGAAAGTTTCACCTAACTAAACAAAGCTTTGCCACAGGGGAGATTTTTTTAGTTTTTTCCACCTTCTCTGTATGACAATTTTTTTTTTAATTTATTATTTATAAAAGGTTATATAGGTACTCTTATTTCAAATTCTTCCTATAGTATCAACAAATGTATTGATGCATTTTTATACGTTCGAATTTGAAATTTTTTTTACAAGTGGAAATATTCAATATCACTAGACAAACATGTCATTGGCGCATTTATTGAATGATGATTAGGCAAACAACATGCCCAAAAAGGAGACACTCCTAGCTAGTATGTCTGGTTCTTAGCTTAAAAGACCAGTTTGGAGTAATAATTTGTGGTACATAGCACCATATATGCACTCACTTTGATAAGGGTAGATAATAAATAAATAAACCAGGGCAGATCCAAGGCCACCCTAGGAGGTGCCATGGCACCCCTTGGCTTTTAAAAACTTCATATTATATATGTACATATTTTATTATATGTTATATATATTATTCATGATCAAATAAAATATGGCACCGCACCCCTTGATTTTTAGAGAGTGAATGAAGAAAAAAATTATCAAAACCAAAGTTCTTGAAAATGTGAATTTTTCACATCAATATGCTTATTTATAGTGATTTTGAGTAAGTTTGAATCATGTATGCTAGTTTGAAAGCTCGAAATGTCTATCCATGAAAAATATGAAATAGTGTATATTATACTAGACTCTTTATTTTTGTTAGAATTTTTAGTTATATAAGGTTGGTATATCATGAAGAAATTTGCAGTAAATTATGGGAAATTAATTCCATGTGAATTATTAAATAAAGACGCAAAGAAATCTATATATTGAGACAAACTATGAGAGTTATGTAATTTGTAAGAAGAGATTATGAGCGTTTAATAGAAATTTATATCACCTAAAAATGATTTAAAATGAGAAAGTTATATTCAATTGGATTTTTAAAAAAAAATTATTACCTTAGAACATGTATTTGAAATTGTAGTTGCGAACTCGAACCAAGTATACCGAACTCGAATTAATGAACAGTTTGAACTGCTGGAGTCTTTGCCTCAAATACTATTACAAAATAAAATTGTATAAATTTTTATACTATTACGATTTTGACCTTAAAATTTATAAAACTGCAATTTTATCCCTATATTATAAAAATTGCTATTTTACATCATCAAAATAAATACATATTCATATGATTTTGGCACCCTTCTAGGGACGTAGCTAGGATTTTACATGAGTGGAGCCAGTGTATCAACTAAAATTTTTTCGTGAAAATACAAAATAGTATCCATATAGTATTAACAAAACATCAACAACTGAAAATATACAAAATATTCAATCAAAAGAAAAAAATTTCTGATTTGTTGTAATTTTGACTTGGGCTGATTTATATTTATTTGTTGCTGTTGTTGTTGTGATTTGGGCTGATTTATTGGGATGATTTTGACTGAGTTGTATATTTTTATTTTTTATTTTTGGATTTGGGCTAATTTGTTGAGATAATTTTGTCTATTTTTTTTTTGGGGGGGGCTAATTTCTGTTGGAAGGGGCCAAAAACTGTGTTACTAGGAGCCCAAAAATTATTTGAGTGGGGGCCAATTAGTTTTTTATACCTACTCTAGCCTTTTTATTTTAAAGCCAGCAGGGGCCATGGCCCCCTTTGGCCCCCAAGTGGCTCCGTCTCTGCACCCCTCAAGACTCCCCTCAAGACCAAATCCTGGCTCCGCCCTGAAATAAACGTTTAATATATATATATATATATAGATAGAATTACTATATTGCAAACCTTGCACAAGACCATGAAGGGAAAATCAGTATGGCGATCACCAAGACCAATCTCAGGCTGTGTGTCTCCAAAAGCCTTCTGAAGAGCATCTGCCTTATTCTTCGCAACAAGTACTCCAGGACTTGTAACAAACCCAGTTGCTCTACCCTTAAAAGTTGCTATCTCAGTCCCCAAAACCATATCAGCTCCCAAGAAATCTTTCAAGAATGCTTCCACCATAATCCTAGGATTTGCAGTAAGAACACATCTCTTCCCGCAAGCAGAAAACACTCGCCATGTCTCTGGGTGGAGATCACTGGAATAAAACTTTGGCAATACAGCACGAGCCACGGATTCAATATCCGCCACTTTCATGCCAGCATATGTCGCAAAAACGAGAACCTTGATTCCAGCAGACTCAGAGACAAAGTAGTAGAGAATTCCAGCGAGAGGCGAAGCGAGGAGCAAGAAAAGAAGTCTCAGAATACCACCAACTTCAAAAGCGACTAAGGCAAAGTAAGGGAACGAGCTACGGCCTCTGAGCAAGGTTCCGTCCATGTCAGCAACTGCCGTGTGCTTTTCTCGGCCAATCGAGGCGCATTTGTCGACAGTTGGAAAGGTAGTTATAGCCATGATGAATGGATGGAAAATTATAACCCAAATGGTTAATTCTTCAATTCATTCATCTGGGGTTTATTTGGATCCAAAGTAAATGAATTTATAGGGAGAGAAAGTAGAAGTAGGTGGGTAGGCGACAATATGCATTGGTAAAGGGACAAAAGATTTTGGTTGATAAAATCAATGAAGATGGTGGCGCCGAGATTTCCAAAAGGGCCTTGACAGGTTCTTTTAGGGAATCATCGAGGTTTGGCCGTTTTTGGTTTAAGAAAGAATTGAGATGTTGCAATTCAGAGTCCTTGTTTGGACCGCCCTGTTGCTTAACTTCTTGCCATCTTTTTTCAGCTCATATATAGCAAGCGCAATACGTTCTTTTGTCCCTCCTGCATAGCCTAGCTTTCTTCCAATCACATATCCTTGCTTTAATTAACTTCTAATATAAAATATAATTTTTATTTTTACCAATCCTCTACATCCTAATTATCCCCATACCATATATAGATTAATTTTGGCTTTCTTTTTGAAGCCTACAGAATTTTATTTCTTGATTTTAGCCTATAGTATAGGGCTATTTGAAAGTATATTCCTTCATTGAGTATTAAAGTCTAGTTTCATGCAACACATGTATTCCCCACATTATTAGTTCTAATCATAGGCCATGCATCCAATGAACTAGAATAGGCAAACCTAGAACTATCCAAAGAGCACAAAACAGAAAGATAGGCCTTCCCGCTTCCTCGACATACATTTTTTTTTTTTTTTTTTTTAGGGGAAATTGGACAAAGGTCCTATTTTAAAAGCTTTTCGTGTTTATTAAAGTACTCCCCAAAAATCTTTTATGCCAAAAGTCCTTTTGGCATGAATTGGACAAAAATACCCCCCTTCCCAACAACCTTAAACGTCATCTCTACCCTCAACCCCAGATTTCACTACAATGGACCCTGGATTTAACTACGCCGGAAACCCGTTTCACTACGTTGGACACCGGATTTCACTACTCCGGAAACCGGTTTCACTGCGCCGGAAATGCATTTCATTACGCTGAAAAATGCATTTCACTACGCCTGAAACTCGTTTCACTACACCCAAAAATGCATTTCACTACACCGAAAATGTGTTTCGCTATGTCATAAATGCATACTACATATTCTTTATTCATTTTCCATTTTTTTTTTCCAAAATTTTTCTAGGCAACCAAACAAAAAAAATAAATAAAACTTCTCTCTCTCTCTCTCTCTCTCTCTCTCTCGTGGTAGAATTCAAAAACCGAATGTCACATAAAAAAGAAGAACAAGATAACGATCAAGCATTTTTTAGATCAGTCAATGCGGGATCCTTTGCAACTGAGAAGAATAAATTAACTGTGCCACTGCGGTCACTAATGTTTTCAGTTGATATGGTATTGATTGACACTACTTGAGAAACTTATGCAAATTAAGAAATATTGAGCCATGCCGTAAAAATTAAAATAATATGAATTTAGAGAAAGTATGCTTATTGGAACTTTAGTTGGAAGTCGTGGAGGTACACTATTTGGCTTAGCAATCTGGAGAGGTAAAGTCTTAAATGAGATTAGCAATCAGGAGAACTTCAAAGTGCGCAATGTTGCAATGTTGATTGTGTACAAGGATAGAGATTGAAGAGGAAGCTGCCCATAAACTTAAAACTTTGTGGGTGAAGCAGACATGTACTCTAGGTATTTTTATTAAGTATATAACAATCAAGCTAAAAGAAATTCTAAAATAAATGATTGGGAATTAAGATGATCTGCATTGGAGATTGCATTGAGCTTCGCCAAAGATGGAGACGATCTGTACTAATCTATGAAGAAGACTAAGCTTGCTGGAAATCCACGAACTGGTCTCATGGTGATTTCTGTGATGTTCAGATCTTTGATTATCTTTCGGATTGAAGACTTTTTTCAATTGGATTTTCAGGTCTCTGCTGCGCCGACTCAAAGCTCAAACACTAGCATCAATCATGGATGTTTGGGATCAATGCGAAATGCTTGGATTTGCCTTCGCTTTTTAATTTCACGAAGCTTCTGGAATGCTAAGATCCTTAGTATACTCTGTAATGGCTATTCTTGATTTGCAATTGCTATGATTTGGAGACAACACGAGGTTGATTGTGTTCGTCTCTCTCTCTGCCATGGATTTTGCAGAGTTTCAGTGAGCTTCATTTTTTGGTTCACGCGAGCTCCATCTTCGTCTCCAGCGTAGATCTCGTGAGCTCCATGCCTCCATCTTCAGATGATATATGGATAAAGGGGCAATTTTGGTATGGAAAAAAAATTATTTTAAATTTTGGGACTTAATACATTAAAGGGAGGGGCTATTTGCAGCACAACATTTACTAAAGGAAGTCCATTTAAAATTTTTATTTTTCCAAATTTACCATTTTCTAACTACAGCCCACTAAGGTTTTAGGCAACCCATTACTATATAAAACAAAAGTTTTGAAACGCCATGAATGCCCCAAGTCTAAATACAAGACACAATTCTATTTGCAACCCATTACCCCCAACACTAAACCTAAAACATATTACCTAAACACTTTCATTTTAGGTTTGTTTGTATATTATTGGCAAACATTATATTTGGATTAAGCCTGCTTCAAAACATGAAAAGTAGCACTCTATAACCATTATGGTGTGATGGTATTATGAAAAAAAACCCATATTTCGATCGGAAAATAGGAAAAAAAAAAAAAACTGTGTTCATGTTCGCATTCGGCCTGATAAGTCTGAATATTAAGCTTTAGCATTCAGTAAGCCAACACCGAATGTAAAGTTTTAGTATTCGGCAAGCCAACACCGAATATGAAGCTTTAATATTCGGTAAGCTAATGCCGAATATGTAATTGTCGAATATTAAACCTACATTTTCGGCATTAGCTTACCGAATATTAAAGCTTCATATTCGGTGTTGGCTTACCGAATACTAAAGCTTCACATTTGAACTTACCAGGCCGAATGCGAACACGAAAACTTTTTTTTTTTTTTTTTTTCCCATTGAAAATTGGGGTTTTTTTTTTTTTTTTTGTAACACCATCACACCATAATAGTCATAGAGTGCTACCTTTCATGTTTTGAAGCAGGTTTAATCCAAATATAATGTTTACCAATAATATACAAACAAACCTAAGACAAAAATATTGAAGGTAATATGTTTTAGGTTTGGTGTTGGGGGTAATATGGGTTGCTTATAGAATTTCTATTATGTAATGGGTTGTATTTAGTAAAGGGATAAAATGAGTATATTAATTAAATTTTTATTGTGCTGCCTTTAGTAAAAATACAAATGCGTGGGTTGTACTTAGAAAATGGGCTGCCTTAAGTAAAAGGTGGGCTGCAAATAGCACCTCCCTACATTAAAATCACATTAAAAATGATTTTAGTCATTAAAAATCCTAAATGGAGACTTAATGCAAGATAGGTCCCTAAAATAGAACTTGTGGCCAAATTTCCCTTTTTTTTAAGGAAATTTCAAAAGTTCTAATTTGAGTTTTTTTTTTTTTTTTTAATCCAAAAGTTTCATCATCTTTTCACTTACCAAAAGTCCTAATTTACAATGCATGCATTACTTTCTTGAAATGTATAACTTTTTGCAAAATCAAAGAACAAATTTATGCATTTCTCATTAAACTGATAATTTTTTTATAAAACTGAAGTATGCCTATGAAAACTAAGGTGTTTTCGCATAAGTTTTATAAAAAAACAAAAAAGCAAAAAAAACAAAACAAAACAAAAACAAAACAAAACAAAATTAGTTTCGTAAAAAAACCATCTTCGATAAGTTTCTGCAAATGAATCAATTTCTGAAAAACTAAAACAAACTCATGTGTTTCCCTAAATTAATGGATTCTTATAAAACTAAAGCATGTCTATGAAAATTGATGCATTTTCGCACCAATTTGAACCACCTCCGAAAAATTATTAAGTTTTCCTGCAAATGAGTCAATTTTTGCAAAACCAAAAAACAAACTAATATGTTTCTTATTAAGCTGATCAATTCTTATAAAACAAAAGCATGCATGCATGCTATGAAAACTGAGGCATTTTTTTCCTCAGTTTTATAATTAAAAAAATACATAAGTTTTCTATTAAAAAATAAAAATAAAAAGCTCACCTCGAAAACTGATGTATGCATCACTTTCTACACACACACACACACACACACACAAACACAATAGAGCACCTCTCTATTTTACTGGATAAAGGTTAAACCCATGAATCTATCCCATCCCTCGCTTGACTCTTCTTGGAAAAAAGTTCTCGTTCCCATGAATCTCAATTTTCCCCTGCATTGATAGCGATTGTTTGAATTCCTACTCAGGTTTGAGAAGCTTTTCAGTTTTACTTATCTGTCATGCCCTCTCTTGTTGGTGCTTGTGGTTGGTGTAGAAGTCGGTCCTACTCGTTAGATATAGGTTTGGCCTTGAGGTGCTGCTTTTCTTTGGTGGAGCTGGTTGAAACGCTGTGCAGCTAAGGATACTCTAGTGTGGAGCCTGCCATAGACCCTCCGACGATCAAGTCAGTAGAATATCAAGGTTAATGGAATTAATAAGACTTAGGAAAGATAATATATTCTAGCTAGGGAGCTTTGGAGCAATTCTCTAGTGATCTAAATGAGAGTTACCTTGTTTCGTCCCACTCCCTTGTATATAAAGGAGAGGGGGACTCAACCTAGAGACGTGTGTCACCGCCCTTCCCTTCTAGGGGCTCTGGATAGGGATTAAGTACAACCGCCATTCCCGTCAGGGGAGGTCTTCGTCGCATTCAATGCTTCCCACAGGCCAGTTGGGAATATCCTAGCTAAAGACAGAGGTGGGGGAAAGTTCTTCTGTGCTTCAGGTGCTCATAGAAGTATCTTTGCTCCTGGTTGTCCTAAAACTCAGTTCCCAGTCATAGATACAGTATTCGGGAGCTCTCGTAGCTCTGCCAGATATTCTTCTTCATTAATGGTCATTAATAACCATTAATGACCATTAATGGGAATGGAGCAGAACGTGGGTGAAAGGACCCTTTGTCTCTGCACTGAATGAGACGTGGTCTCGCCACCCTTCTAGTTGGTCCTGGGGTGCCTGACGCGTGGAAGTGGGGCCCGTCACTTCCCATCAAATGAAATGAGCTTGGTGGAGACAGTTAGGAATGAATGGGGAGCAGCCACGTGTTGGTTAGTGGGCCATTCCTTCGGGTAACTGGACGAGTATGGGAGTTCGGGCTCCCACAGTTGGGGTTAAGGAATCTAGAATTTTTCCATGAATCATCCCAACATATCTTGGATCGCGTGGTGAAACATGGTATTATTGAGACGTTCCTCTGGTAGAAATTATCCCAACTTGGTCATTGGTATATGATTTGAAAGGAAGCAATCATTGCCAATTGTCGGAAGGACTATGTCCACTTTTGAGGGTAATAGCTAGCCAACTTTGCTTGAGCATCAGTAGTGAGTCCATTGGTTCCGGGTTATGGCATTCACTGGCCAAACTTGCAAATGTGTGATGATTATGGACTTTTGGGTAAAAAAAAAGTGCAATAGGAGTTTTTGAATAAAATGAAAAGATGGTGAGACTTTTGAGAAAATCAAACTTATAAAAAGGACCTATGAATAAACAAGTCCTTTTTTTAACTTGTGAATAATAGATTTTCATACTTATAGCGCGTTACCGCTACTAGTACTAAACTTGTAGTATAGTAGTATATATTTTTGCCTTACTCAAAGGATCTTAAGATTTTGAAACTTGACATTTAGTGACATATTGTGATAAAATTAACTAGGGTTTTTGGGACTTTGGTTAGAGGAGGAGTGAGGATTCGAGCCTTGCTGATATCTTCCTACCTTTTTAAATGTTGTTTAGAGGTTTTAAACATAATCTCACCCGTTATTGTCAAAATAACAGTTTGGAGGGAATTTAACCTTTTTTTTTTTTTTTTGCCAAAGCAATGAGGTGTCCTAACTATCGGAGCTCGACTAATTCCCCGCTCTCTATACAGGGCCACCGTTCCATGGATTCTTACAACACCCGAGCTAATATTCTGGACTAGTAGTTGCCCAAGAGAGTTTGGTAGGTTTCGAACCCAGGATGTCTGAGTTTACAACTCATCCCTTTTCTGCTTTGCCAACTCTCGTTAGTTAGGGATTTTAACCTACAACAGATCTAATTAGGGTTCCTATTAATTAAGTCCAACATAAAATTTGTCTAGTAGCTTGATGGACTACAACATAAGCTAGCTTTGGCTAAGTGGTTCATCTCTCTTCCTTTATGGGATAAGGTTCTTGGTTTCATTCCTCATGATTGAGCATTTGTTACTCCCAATAACTAACTAATAACCCTATCGATGCATATCCATTAGAAGGAAAAAAAATAAAAGAAAAAGCTTGATGGACTGCAACTCGTACAAACTAATATTAGTTGAAAAAAAAAAGAATTTTTTTGAATAAAATAGTAAGTTTAAGATAATTAGAGGTCCATCCTTCAAAATTCATTTACCATGTCCGTTCTACAACTAGTACAAACTAATATATGTAAAACAAAATTTGAATTTGGAAGTTTTAAATTCATACACCATGTCTATTTTACCAATATATATGTATATCTGTAAAACAAAACATATGAATGTCACCAATTCATTTTCCGTTTTACAGATATACATGTATACCGGCCTGTAAAACGAAATATGATAACTAGATTTCTAAGTTCAAAATTCAAATTTCGTTTTACAGATATACATGTATACATGTAAAACGAAATTTAATAAATGGCTATCTAACTTCAAAATTTAAATTTCATTTATAGATATACATGTATACATGTTAAACGGAACATAGAAACGACTTCTAACTTTAAAATTCAATTTTCGATGCAAGTTTTTAAAAACTTTGGTAGTTCATTTGTTAAAAGTTTTAATTCTCGAGAATTAGTAACAACTCTACTAAGAAATCAAATCCTTGAGAGTTTAATTATTGAAAATTAAGATTACGGTTGTTCGATTAATGGACTTAAGATTTTAAAAAGACTTTTTACTTTCACCAATTATTTGAATTAGAAATAAATCTTAGTTTGCTAATATCATCTCAATTTTTCATTTTAAGCTACTTAATTTCAGCAAAAGAAAAATAACATCTTTTGACTAAGGCACTTGTTTTTTTTTTTTTTTTGGAAAAATTACCAATTAACCCCCTATATTATCAGGTTTTTCACTTTGCACCCTAAAGTGTCAATTGTGACGACCCCGTATAGTTTTGATTTGTAATATTTTGTACCCTTCTATAAGTTACCCATTTGTTTGTTTGACTGAAAAATGGTCTACGCTTTTATCCTAAATTGTTAATATTTCTACAAGCATATCGATGAAGCTTTTTTATTTTTCTCAATATATTTTATTTGTTATGAATCTTATTTACTCTATAGAGAAAATAATTCATAAAAATTCAAATATATTGAGAAAAATTATTAATCTTCACTGATATACTTAAAGATACATTAACAATATAAGATAAATATTGCATAAAGAAAATAACAAATCTAACATCATTTTTTTTTTAAGTAAAAGAAACAAATGACTAATTAACAGAAGAGTGCAAAATGCCACAAAGCAAAATTATAGGGGGTTAGTGTGTCACAATTCATACATTAAGGGTGCAAAGTGAAAAACACTAATAGTATAGAGTGTTATTAATTGGTAATTTCTCCTCTTTTTTTTAATGATAAAATTGTGCTTGAAAGTTTATCAACCATTTTTTTATAAATGATAATTAAAATGATAGTTGTATCCAAAAATCTTTTTTTTTTTAAAGTGAAAAACAGAGAGACTTTGAATATGACGTTAATAATTCTGTAAATTAAAGTTAAGTAAAATAAAAATTGATAATTTTCATATACCAAAGTGGGAAATAAAATGATTCACATTTGATAATTATTAAAATATTGTTTGCTTATTTTTGCTTTGAGTTTGCATATTGCTAAAACAAGTCCTATCGGGAATGCCAAATATATTTGCACACATATTGGCTTTCGCGAGGTACACGGACATGCCAGAACCAAATTGGTTCAAATTAAAGCCAATTGTTTTGACCCCAGGCACCGGTTAATAAGAAGAAAGCTAAGAAATCAATCGAATTGATTTTCGACCAATTAACAAACCAACTTGAGAGTCTTGATTGGATGAAACGATAGACGGTTATGAAGCTAGGGTTGGGGTTCTTTCCTTATCGGGTACTTCCTTGCCTATGAATGATCAATAGGACTTTAACTAAAATAAATGAAAGAAAATGAATGTAAAGCAAGCTAAACTATGAATTTAGAACATGCTAAACTATGAATTTAGAACCTAAGAATAGAAATTAACATTGGAAAGAAAGTGTAATTACAGCTATTGAAAAAAAAATACAAAAAAATTGAAGATAAGCTAGGCTAGGCTAGGATAAAAAAGAGAAATGCTTTGGTCGATGAGTTATTGGAGTGCCCTTCCTTGAAGTCTTCATCTTATATTTATTGAAAAAATGGTAAAACCGTTGCTTGATACCAATCCCTTGTTGCTTAATGGCCCAATCATCAGGTAAGTCTTGCAATTCTGTGATATGTACGTGTCCTGTGAAGTCTAGCAACCAACTTCACTATATGCCACTTGCTATCCAATCTTCTGATGGTAACCTATTTCGATGCCATGTATCCAAAATTATAAATTTTATAAGAATTGTTGATCCTATCATTATAAATTTTATATTTATCACCTAACAGATATTTATAAGAATTGTAACTCTTTAAGAATCTTAATGAACTACTCAACTTTGATCAAGTGATCAATTAATGCCTCAATCGAGGGGCAATGTGGGAAGGATTTAGTGTCACATGCCGACATTCATGCTAGTGCTGTACCAGTCACATTCCGCAAAAAAATTAAGGTATTTGTATGTGGTGATAAACATGCAGTCACTACTCATTCCCTACAGAGGTTGTCAACAATAAAATTGGAAATTGGTGCCACCAATTTTACTTAAAGAGTCATGCAGGCTCAACCAAACCCCGATGTTAACCCAATTAGAATGCTAATGCGTGTGCAAACAGCAGGAAGGAGGATCCAGAAAGCATGTTAGTTCAAATCTGTGTAGACAATGGGTTTTAAACTACCCATCTATATATATATATATATATATATACATACATACATACACACAGAGGTGCTGTTCTAAGGTGCACCTGATGCATGCATCAGGTGTCCTCCTCTAGCGCCACCTATGATGAACATTTTTTTAAAAACTGACTGTTGGATTAGATAATCCTATCATGTATGTTATGTCCGCCAAAAATCACAGTGATCCAACGGTTGGTTTATGAGAAAACTGACCGCTAAAAAACTAAGACTTTTTTGTCCTTTAAAAGTGCCACCATTGAGATATGGGCATTTTTGAACCCATGCACTCCATTTTTTTGTGGTTTGCATGAAAGTCATGTTTGGGCATTCATATCTGTTTCTTATCTAAACTACTTACAATGAAATGGCTAGAGGGCTAGAACCTAGAAGTGCTTCAATGGTATAATCTTTTTTTTTTAATTCTCTCTATCTTACTCTTTCCTTGCAACGTACCGAACACAAATTCTAATATATTTTATGTGTTTTAGATAAAAATGGTTAGAATTAAAAGTTTAGCCGAATTTGGCTTAACTTAATTATTGTTAACATGGACGTAGCTAGCTTGGGGCAAGGGTGGGCAGTTGCCCACCCTGACATTTTGGGAAAAAAAAAAAAAAATCCTACATCACTATCGAGTTGAGCTATTTTATTTGGTCATTAATGTGCAACTTTTTGAGCTTAATAGTCGTTTCACTGAGGCAAACATTGAATTGCTTCTTAGTGTGGCATGCTTGAGGCCAAATGATTCTATTTTAGTTTTTAACAAAAAACAATTGATTCACTTAGCTACACTTTATCCAACAAATTTTTCTGCTTTCGATCTTGCTGTGCTTGACAATCAACTTGAGAATTATATTGTTGATATGCGGTCTTCTAGTGACTTTTCATAATTGAAAGGGATTGATGTTTTAGCTCAAAAAATGGTTGAAACAAAAAGAAACATAGTGTATCCATTAGTTTACTTGATTTTGATATTGGCACTTACCCTCTCAGTTGTGACTGCCACTGTAGAGAGGGCATTTTCTGCAATGAAAATTGTGAAGAATCGATTGTGCAACCGGATGGGCGATCAATTGATAAATGATAGCTTGATTGGATATATTGAGAAAGACATACTTGATGGCATTGATAATGAGGTTACTATACAACACTTTCAAAAAATGAATACTCAAAGGGGACAATTGTAATCGATTAGTGAATATTTTATTAATATAAATTATTTTTTGATGATTTATGTTTCATTTACAGGTGTTTTGTGCTTTTTTGCATTAAATATAGATAATTTATTAGTTTTAATAGATACTTTTCATGTTACTTTTAAAAGATGAAACCTTAAATTTCATTTTTTTAGAGTTTCGCTCACCCTCGCTACAAATCATGGCTACGTCCCTGATTGTTAAAGCTATTTTTGAATGGAGAAATGCATGAGCTATTAAACAGAGAATTTTTGCATTATCAGCCATAATATATAATATATATGGATTTAGATGAAAAAATATCTAGCGGTTGGGGTTGCTCTAATATATATCAATTGCCGAGCATGGAATGGAATAATTTCACCCATTAATTTGCATACATTTTATCATGAAAAACATGTTGAATGCTTGTAACCATAAAATCAACACCATTTTGGTACTTGACATGATAATAATTGTAAATTAATCAGGATGATCAATGCTTGTGATGTTGATTTTTAAATCATTTTTTTTTGGGTACATTAAGAACATCATTTGTATAAAAACTTACACACACATCCTAAATCTACTTTTTGAACTCCCTACCAGGAGTCGAACCCTTAACCTCCCACCCATAGGCGTGAGAGATAACCATTACACCAAAGGTGCTGGTTTCTATTTAAACCATTTTAATTTCATGCGTATAAGGCCCTAATACAATGCATTCGATGAGTGGAAAACGACAAGACAAATGACAACAATCACCCAAAATGAATAAAAGATCCAAAGGATGGATCCATTATCAGGATTTATGTTAACATCAATGTGAAACAATGATGCAGTGAAATTTAGGATGTGTTGGAATATTTTAATAAAAAGAAATAAAATCTTTCACCTTCTTATCTTCCCTTGTCCCACATTGGTTAGTAGAAGAGAACATGGAGTGGCTTATTAACTTTCTTTTTCATTCATGACTACCTATTAATTTCTGTAGCATATGTTACATCTTGCTACACCTATAAATAGAGACCTCTCCTTAGCATTTTCACTCACCAATTCACAAGCTCTCTCTTCTCTCTTTGATTCTTTATAATTTTCAAATTTTCTTTAAGCGTTTTGTGAGTTTTTCTTTGGGCAAAGAAGTGCGTTATTTGAAGCTTCATATTTTCTCAAAGTTGTGCAAACTTAGAAAAAAAACAGTGAGTGGCTGGGCTTGTTGTATCTTGGAGGTGACGTGCTAGAAACAATTACATTGGATTTTTCCGTAGTGGCGCGAATCATCTAAAGAGAGCGACCTAGTCCGCGCCTCAACCTGCCTTACTTCACTTTTTCTTTAATTTTGAGGTAATATTGTTTTATAATTTCCAACAGGATGATTAGCTCTTTATAATTAAGGAACAACCTTCTATTAATTTATCTCAAAGACTGTGTCAAGAAAATAGGTATTTAAAATTTAATCTTCATAAAGAATGAAATTTAAAGAAAAGAGAATAACTTTTACAAAATTTTATTAAAATCAAAGCTAAGTTTTCCAAGATGGCTACAAGCATATTTATACTAATTAAACCCTAGAAACTCTAATACAACCGAAATAAAAAATAATTGAAAAAAAGAAATTTTACCGAAAATGAAAATTGCAATATAAACCAAAATTTGTGAATTTAAACCCTAAGGATCGCTCTGAAGTCAACGATTCATCAAACAAAATTATGTAGAAAAAGTAATTGATAAGCAAAATCTTTCCAAAAATAGAAAAATTTATTAATTGAATGCCTAAATGAGGGAATTTGGGCAAAAAGTTGCGTATGTCCTAAGACTGTGAGCATTGATCGTCTCACTGTTTCGACCTATCAATTTTCACTCAATTCTGTTGTCGATGACTTACATTCCTACTAGTACGTATTTTGATTTTCTCCCAAAAACACCTTCGTCGTCCATTTCTGCTTGGCCCCCTTCTATCGATCCAGTTGCTCCATAAAATCCTGAGCCAAAAGACCAATGCGATCTGCATCACAAAATTTACTGTTCCTTACTTTCTTTTTTCTTTTTCTTTTTTTTCTTTCAAAATGGTTGCCACTAATTAAGCCAATATTGGTCGACCGGAAATATTAAGCATGAAGTTTATTGATAATAGTGGGATGCATAGTTTGAAAAATGACTGTTGGATAGATACTGTACTTCTGGATATCTTGCACACCAAAAATAATGATGATGGAATGTTGGAATTCGAAAATATATAACTATATATCTTTATACTACTAGGAATAAAAATATTTTATATATTCTTGTAAAAAAATTTTGAAAAGAAGTTGGAAATTAGTTAGGAGCATGAGGGTAAATATGTCAAATAGATGGGAAGTGTCAAAATTTAGCACTTATGCATTGGAGCACCTTGGGGCTATAATTTGGCAACAAATTTTGGCTTTGGTGCCTTAAATAGAGCTTTTGCGTTGGAGATGCTCATAGTGTGTTATTTCGATTTAGTTTGAAGAATTTCATTGCACTGAAGAACTTCACTATACTGTATTTAAATTTCATTGCACTTATAGTGACGATTAATGCAATGAAATTTAATTTGTGAAGAAATAAAGGAAGAGATGAAAGAGAAAGAGGGAAATAGGGAATTAATGAGAGTTTTGTGGGAGATATTTTTGGAATGAAATAAATGAGAAAAAGAAGATAGAAAGAGAGAGGAGAGAGAAATAGGGGATAGGGAAGAGATAGTGAGATACTTTTGGAATGAAATGAATGGAATGAAAACAAATATTGGAAGAATTGAAAGTTTTTTTGTTTAATGGTCAATTTTTTTTAACAAATGCACTAGCTAGAATCTCCTAATTTAGAACTTTAGGCTAAAAGCCCCTTTTGAATATGACATCAACAATCTTGTAAATTAAATTTAAGTAAAACAAGAATTAACAATTTTCATATACAAAGGTGGGAATTAAAATTTTTACATTTGATAAGAATTAAGATGTTTATAAGAATTGTAATTTTTAAGAATCTAAACAAAAGAAGTACTGAATAATTTCCTAATAAGGTGAATGCCTCAACCGTCGGGCAATGGCCAATGTGGGAAGGATTTAGTGTCACATATTAATTAGTGCTTTACAAGTCACATTCCACAAAAGAATAAAGGTATTTTTTTGTGATAGTCACTACTCACTACTCATTCCCAAAGGAGATTATGAACACTAAAGTTGGAAATTGGTGCCACCAACTTTGCGTAACTTAAGTGCAGAAGTAGGGTTCCGAAAGCATATTAGTTCAAATCTTTATTGACTTCTGCACTTACCTTTTTTTAAAAAAATGCTATGCACCTTAAGAAAACCTTATAAATTAAATTATTACAAATAAAAATAAAATACTGTAAATTTCCGGAACGATTTATATTCTTTTTTTATAGCAATTTCTTATAATACTGTGTAACATTACTCTTAATTTAGTCTTTATTATTTTGACCATTTCTCAGAGTTGGCCTTATGTGATGGTTAATGATGTGACTTTGCCATATCGACTGAATTTCTCATGATATATAGCTAGATGGCAAGATCACAACACACACACTACTGCATATCAATTGAAATGGATATATATATATCAATTGAAATGGATGACAACGTGCCTTTATCAAGTCAACTGTCATGTAATTAGGTCGGTTATATATCCATATCAACAGGGGCGGAACCAGCCACTTTCGGGGGGACCCCCCCCCCCCCCAAGCTTTTTGCTTTCCTTATATACATATGTATACAACATATGATTTGTGGAGGATGGGGAAGGATTGGTTAGGGGCTTGCCCCTCCCCCCTCTCCCAAGATTTTAATCATAGTTCCGTAACTGCATATCAAGTAGCTAGCTAGCAAAGAAAATATGATGAAGGTTGCATTTATTTTCTTTGTCAATTGTACCTAAACCTTCAACTCGATTAATTATTGGACATGTATAAAGTCACTATCCATTTTGCACAATTAACATTCAAAAAATTGTTCATATCCAATTTTTGGCTAAGCTAGCTACATGAAATGGCTAGGTGACTAGAAATACTCCAATAGCTTTGTAGAAAATTAAAAATACAAGTTAAATGCTTGTAATGATTAATAAAATCAACACAATTTTTGGAACTTGACATGATAATAATTATTAATTAATTAATTAAATTAATCGTGATGATCAATGCTTGTGATGCTGATATTTAAGCCACTTTAATTTCATGCGCAAAAGGCCCCCGTCCGTACAATGCATTTGATGGTGATGAGTGAGAAACGACAAGACAAAGGACAACTGATCAACTATCACCCCAAAATTAATAGAAGATCCAAAAGGTGGAGCCTTTGTCAGGGATTTAGGTTAACATCATTCTAATAAAATTTATTATCTCACTTTTTGTTTCCCTCTGTCACATAATGACTTGCCACCAAAACCCCTAAAACACCCGATCACTTTTTTTTTTTTTTTTTTTTTAACAGGATGTTCGGACCAGCTTACGCACACCTGGACTAATCTCGGATGAAAGTAACTTACTTTCATTGTTATATAACAGCCCCTTTTTTTTTAATTGTTTTTTAGAAAAACATAACATCTATTTGTCTCACTTTAGTTTATATATATATATATTACATTTTGAACCCATTTACATATTGCACCCTATAATTTTAATTCGAACATATTAACCCTTATAGTTTTGATTTGTGACACTTTGCATTTTTCCACAAATTAATTGCTCCATTTTTTATTTTTTGACTGAAAAGGTGTTAGGCTTAAATATTATTTAAATTTACATGCAGTATTTCAATCTAGACGTACACTGGAGTCCCTACTTGAGATTTGAGTAAAATAAACAAACCAAACACTAATTTCCTAGAAAATTTGAAACTTATAGGGATAAAGTAAAAAAAAATTCACCAAGCTAGAAAAAGAATCACAAAATTTAGAAAACTAATTTTCATGACCAGAACTAAATTCTGAGTGCAAGAAAAATAATCCTAAGAAAGATACCTCCTAAATTGGAACAAAAAATAAACACGTAGACGGCTGGAGCTAATCTCAAATCAATTTTAAAATACTGATACAGTGTTAGAAAAACCAATTATCTAGATATAAAAGAAACATAATGACAGCGAGCTAATAATAACTCTATTTTTTTGTCAAGCGATATACATCAGTAGCCAGCATAACTATCGGAGAAGTAAAAAGAAAAGCAGAACAAGAATGATAAAAGATTGATGCTGATTTTTGAGCCGTTGGAGAGAGAGAGAGAGAGAGAGAGAGAGAGAGAGATTCCTTATTGCTTTGATGATCCTTAATTTTATAATACTTCAAGGATTTCAATTTCCTTAGCAGTTGATGTGCAATTCCTTTTTTGACTGCCCACATGTAACGGTTAAGTTTGACTAAATAGCTAGGCTTTTATCTCATAATTATCTTTGATAATTAAGTTACTTTCATTAATCCACCTCTAACACAATTAGCATACGAATAGCTATACTGATACACTTTTGTGTGAAGATCTTCTATCCCACTTGTATGTACCATTTTCCTGTCCCATTTCACAAAAGTTCACCTTGAAAATCTCACATTTTAATAAATATTCATATTTAAATTTTCAATGTATCAGCATAAAAGAAAAGGAATTGAGACTCATCCTCATAAACTTCCATTTAGCATACGAATTAAAAAGTTAACCTGATCACATTCTCGCTTCATTCATCATTTTTAAGAGTTTGAATCCTCTACTTGGGCTTGGATATGCTTGGGTGATGTGTCATGATCTGGATGCTCTACTTTTCACTTGTACCATGTGCAGATGATCCAGATCATGACACATCACCCAAGTACCAAGCAAACCCAAGCAGAGGATCCTCATTCTTTACTTTTTCCTTTATCATCTAAAGTGGCAGTGTCCAGTCTAACTCAATCACTCTTGGTAACCAACATAGTAGTAGTAATATGAATATAAACATGATATTATCATATCAACCAATTCAATACCTTAGGTGAAGAAAAAATGGTAAAAATGAAAATAAAACTAACATTTTTTTTAGTGTGACCATTTTCTTCATCAGATGATTGATAGAACTTACCTTTACTTTTAATATATCCTCTTTAATATTAACAAATGAGTGTCCAAGTATTTTTTAGGAATTTGAATTCAAAATATTTTTTAAAAGGTGAAATTACATGTCACTGGAAGAGTAGGATATCAACTAATGATACTAAATCTAACACATATATAAGTACAGGGACTTCATTATAAGTTGTGTAAGGTGACCTTCATATTACTAATTGCATAATAGATTTTGAAAACTGATCGCTAGTGTTCCCGGTGAAAAGCGACGGTCTCGATACCTTTGATGTAAGGTCTGAATGCACAGGCGTGCCAGGGTTCAAAAAGCCCAAAGACCGTGTGAACACGACCTCTAGCACCTTCTAGGCCGAGAATCTAGGAAAGGTCCTAAATGCCTAGTCGGTCACTTTGGAATTGGAATTGAAATCAGGCGATTGACAAGAATCAGAGGTTAATCTTCTTGGGTTCTAGTGTTAAATCTAAAAGACTTGAAAGATAATGACTTAAAAGAAGAGAGAGAGAATAAATATAAGAAATTGCGTTAACTAACATTAACTGAAATTGAGAAATGAAGGAAATACTTACAGTACTTAGATGAACAAAATGAGACATGAATTCCATTGATAATTGAAATAACAACTAAACTATGAAATTAGAAATTAAAAACATGTGATTACAGACTAACCGAAAGAAAACGAACTATCGCTACTGGAGAAATTGAAGAATTGCTGCTGTTGAAATTAAAGAAATGCTGCAAAGAAGACGAACTGCTACTGTAATGAAAAACTAAGTTTAAAGCTAATGAAAGAAATTTGCCATGGCCTGATTTGGATTGTGTTGTGTGTCATTTGCCCACTGCTGCTGCTTCATTTAAATAGACGGAGGGCCATTAACCGCTACAGCCCACTCCTCCCTATTTGATGGGCCATGATCCCATTTCTTTTGTAACTACCCAGCTCATGTTTCTTCAGCCCACGTTCAGCTACAATATGCCCCTTTACAATTGCTTCCAATTTTGCCATGTGTCGACTCTTTGCTGGGTTGTTTTAACTTCTTTTAAAACTGCCCATTACTCCAAGCCAAACTGCCATATTTCATGCCAAGCTGCCACGTGTTCTTCTTTAATTGCTATATATTGATCTTTCTCAGCTTCTAAAAACTTCTTCCATATTTAGCACTTGGCATCACCCCCATTCACTCTTGCATGCTTACGTGGCAATATCTTAATAATGCCCACGTGGCATTTTTTATGGTAAACAGCTGGATTAGATAAGCTTCTTATGAATTTTATGCTCACAAAAAACTACAGTGATCTAACAACCGGTTTTTTTAACAATCGATTGGGATTGAAAAAAACCTATGACATTTTGAAAAATAAAAAAGTCTCAATTTTGATTAGATGAATTTCATCGTTAGATCTTAATTATAATTATAGGGTTAGAATATATATTTTAGTAAATAAGAATGATTATAACTATTAAAGATATTGAAGAAAATTAATTTGGATGTATTAGTCAAAAACTAAAAATTTTAAAATACCACAAAAAGTAAAAAAAATTCAATAAATATGATTTTTTTTTATTTTTTTTCAAGATCATAAAGACTATTAATCCATGTGAGATGATTGAAAAAAAGTGACGAGAAAATAAAAATAAAAGGGTTTTGTTATAACAAATGAAAGGGTTTTGTTGAGGTAACTCAATTTGGGGTCACGAGAAATTCCTATTCATGCACTTTTGAAGTTTCTTTATCTAATTTTAGATTTTGCCAACTACAATCACTTTTCTTGTTGGTGGTACGACAAGTGGCGCGTAACCATGGTTGGACACATCTTTCATCTTTCATTATTTAAACTTGGAAAAGAAAGAAAGAAAGAAAAAAACCAAAGACAAAGACATCTCTTCAACGATTAGAAAAATGAAAAATCCATCCCACCACCGGAAACACGAGAGTCCCACATCCATTGAAAAATCGTCCTCTGCTAACGGTCTCCTTCATTTAATAAATCCAAACACGCCCTTATAGAGAGAATAAAAAGTTGATAACAGCGACCAGGTGTAGAATGAGTTGTGGATTCCACGACCACCTGTCACCTTCATTTTTTAATTTTGTTTCAAGATATATTTAAATTGACACATCTAACGACACCGTTTCTTTATATAATTTAATTAAACGATGTCGTTTTCACTAAAATATTGCCTTTCAACGACCCCAGCCAATCTGGTTATTTCCTTTTGTAGAATAAAAGTTCCCATTTAGGCATTTACTCTCTCTCTCTCTCTCTCTAACTGCTGTATCTACATATTTGAACTTGTATATCTGTCTGCATATTGGAACCTCTGTGCTAATCTAAACCTAACCCTTCTCTCCCAATTCTTTAAAATTTAGGGTTAAGGTTTCAAGTTTCAAGTTTCAAGACAATCACCTTCCCTCAACAACTATATCAAACAAATCCTTGATTTATAACTCTGTTTAATCTGCTCAAAGTCCTTCTTCTTGAACTTAACACTTTGAGGGTTTTGTTTAGGGAGGATGAAGCGGGGAAAGTTTGACACATTAGTGTCACCGAGTCGACTCAGATTGATTCAGGTATTGATGGGTGTGCTTTTCATGTATCTGCTAGTCATAAGCTTCGAAATCCCTCTTGTGTTCAGAACCGGGCTCGGGTCAGTATCGGGTGGTGATGGGCTTAATGGGTTTCTCAGTGACGCATTTCCCAGACCTTTCTTGCTTGTGAGCCAAGAGGTATTGGCAAAGAAAGACGTCCCAATTCGATCCTCAGAAGTTTCTTTTAGGGTTTCTCAGCGATTGTCGGAGAGGCGAATGCGAGAGTTCAAGAAAGTGTCGGGTTTAATGTTCGATGAGAGCGTGTTTGATGGTATAAGAAAAGATGAGTTCTCTGAGCTTCTCAAATCTGCAAAGCATGCATGGGTAGTGGGAAAGAAGCTTTGGGACGAGCTCGAATCGGGGAAATTAAAGCTCGATTCGAAGAAGAAGGCGGAGAATCGGTCTGAGTCGTGCGTGAATTCCATTTCGCTATCTGGGTCTGAATTTAGGGACCGTGGTAGAGTTTTGGTGATTCCTTGTGGGTTAACATTGGGATCGCATATAACTGTTGTTGGGCGGCCTCATTGGGCTCATCAGGAGTACGATCCGAAGATATCGATAGTAAAAGACGAGGATCAATCGGTGATGGTGTCGCAGTTTATGATGGAATTGCAAGGATTGAAGACTGTTGATGGAGAGGACCCGCCGAGGATACTGCATTTTAATCCGAGGTTGAAAGGGGATTGGAGTGGAAAGCCAGTGATTGAGCAGAATACGTGCTATAGGATGCAATGGGGATCGGCACTTAGGTGCGAGGGGTGGAAATCGAAAGCAGATGAAGAAACTGGTACGTGAATTCAATGCGTTTCTTTAATTTTCAATCTAGAATTGCATGATTTAGGTGGGTTTTTTTTAATTTTTTTGGGGGTGCTGTAATAAGTGTGCATTGAATTGAGCTAGTTATAGAGGAAGAAAAATACAGAGATTGTTTTTAGAGTTGTCCAACGTTCTCATTAGTTTGATTCATTGTTGTGGGGATTGGGGAAGCAGTTTCTGCCAACCAGTCACACTATTTTGTTGTATTTCACATGTTTATTTTATTTTATTTGTGTGAATTAATTTACCCCAGAATTGAAGTTATAAACTCTCAAGGGCTTGGCAGAAATACCAACTCAACTCAATTAGGGCCCGTTTGCATTAGCTTTTCTTAGAATCACTTTTGGAGCTAAAAAATCCACTTGATCTAAGAGATGGAGTGATAATCACTTCTAGACAACTTGAGAAATGATAGGATGGTTGGCAAAATTTTCATTCTAGAAGTTATGTGAAGGCTTGTTTTGAACATAACTTTAAAGAGATATGTTAAGAGATAGTTCTTTAAAAGTGATTTTAGAAAAAGCTAACATAAACTGGCCCTAAATCCTTAATCCCAACTACATGGGGCCGGCTAACTTGGTAGAAATACCAAAAATGCAAAAATTTGAATAAGGGTACTGCCTGTTTTTGTTCTATTTTATTTCTTCTTTCAAAAAACTTGCTTTTTCTACTTTTGTTCGCACTTGAAGGATTTTACAACAAGTTGCATGGGGAATTATACATCTTATAAAGTTCTACCTGTCTTTTTAATCCCTTCATTTGAAGAGGAAAATTGCCACCTGTTCTGATTCTTTGGATTCTATGAAGTTGATGGATTGGTGAAATGTGAGAAGTGGATTCGTGATGATGACAATCGCACTGAAGAATCAAAGACTACATGGTGGTTGAACAGGCTGATAGGGCGAACAAAGAAGGTGACAGTTGACTGGCCATACCCTTTTGCAGAGGACAAGTTATTTGTTCTTACCCTAAGTGCTGGCTTGGAAGGTTACCATGTTAATGTTGATGGGAGACATGTCACTTCTTTCCCTTATCGGACTGTGAGTACTCTTATGAAACCTCCTAGTACCGGGATGAATGTAAAGCATCTCGTGATTGTTTATAGTGTTGACAGGGTTTTGTTCTTGAGGACGCCACTGGACTATCTGTAAAAGGGGACATTGATGTGCATTCCGTAATTGCTGCTTCTTTACCCTCATCACATCCAAGTTTTGCTCCACAGAAGCATCTGGAGATGTCGAGAGAATGGCAAGCCCCGCCTCTTCCTGATGGGAATGTAGAGCTTTTCATTGGCATCCTTTCTGCTGGCAACCATTTTGCTGAGCGGATGGCTGTGAGGAAGTCTTGGATGCAGCATAATTCAATCAAATCTTCAAATGTTGTGGCTCGATTTTTTGTAGCACTGGTAAGGGTCGACACAAGAATAAATATGTTCTTTTTTCTTTTTTCTTTTTTCTTTTTTCTTTCCATCTATTAACTTTAAGTCACAGCTACTTAGGGCATTTTGAATTGTTTTTTGATAGCATGGAAGAAAGGAAGTAAATGCGGAGCTCAAAAAAGAAGCAGAGTATTTTGGTGATATTGTTATAGTTCCTTACATGGATAACTATGACCTTGTCGTACTGAAGACTGTTGCAATCTGCGAATATGGGGTGGGTGGTGGAATAAGACCCAAAATTGACAAATTTTTATTTTTGGCTAGAGAGTATTTATCTTCAATGCATTTGGCCGTTCACAGGTTCGCTCGGTGGCTGCTGAGTATATTATGAAGTGTGATGATGACACATTTGTTAGGGTGGATGCTGTGATGAAGGAAGCGAAGAAAGTCCAGGGAGGTAGAAGCCTTTACGTGGGAAATATGAATTACTATCACAGGCCTCTACGTTATGGTAAATGGGCAGTAACGTATGAGGTATGAATTTCTCATGTTGTACAATCCTTAGAAGACTTGTTGGCTCACTTATTCTTGTCTGCTTAATATCCTACCTCAACTTTTTATGTTCTGATCTTAAATGGACATCACTGATAAAATTGAGGTAGTAAATATTGTTTTTTCCCTCATGTAGTTTGGAACTGGA